>JACDRQ010000599.1:0-30981 GCA_013841215.1 Hycleus cichorii
CCAGTGATTTTCAAAATCTGCGATCTCTACAGAAGTGCCATGAACAATTCTGTTATTAATTAATTTATATGAAACTTTAAAATTTATCACAACCATCAATGAATTCAAAGAAAGTGCAAAATTATAAATATAATTTGACATATAACACAATTCATGGTTATGCTTTGATTATATAGCGTCGTAGCTTTGTTCAACCTCTTACAAAGATAAAGTAGTAGAATATGAATCAATCTACGACACTATATGGCCAATTTACAGCCAACTGCGAAATGAAATTTCATTCGATCAATTTGTAAGGTTTTAAATTAAGATTTCTCAGATTTCACAGGAATATTTCTATAATAAAAACAATGCTACTTGTAATATAGCCGAAGAATAAAATAGAGAATGGTCCAACAACATGAGGCCAGCTTAATTTAAAAATTTCGTGGTCTTTTGCTGGATATAAAAAGACTCGATTTACATAAAAGTCCAAACATGTATCAATCGCCTGAAATTATTAAAATTATCATTTGTTAATACAGGAACGGCTTATGACTCCTTAAATAAAGGGTGTTCATATTTTCCTTCGTAATTCATATTTTGGAAAATTTTCGGGCTCTTAAAGAGTCATAGTCCGGTCTGCTAATAGAAAAAAAATTACCATATCGTGCAATTTTGTCACCAATCCTCCAGCATGAGCATTTAACATGAATCGATCTAATTCTGGTAATAGAACAGAATTCTTACGTACCAACATGAAAGAATACGTCCAATAAATATCATCTTTCATTATATGGTAATATTTGATAGTGTCTTTTTTTATGAAATTACCAATAACGTAGCTTTCTAAAATTATAAAAAATTACCTACTCTATCGAGAAATCAACCTTAATAGCCCCAATTCTTATAGCTAATTGTTAAACGATTTGAAAAATATTTCAAGGGTCCGTAAGACAGTCCCCGGAGACATTTCAACAAAATTAGAACTTCGTAACTCATTGGGAAAAACTATTTTGAAAAATCTACTAGTCATTCATCGAAGTGGTTTTTCACCAATTTGCCAATGAGCGAATTCTAATTCTGCTCAAATGTCGCCTACAAATTTTCGAGATATTAGAACTAGAGGAGCAATAAGGTCCTGGTTAGAAATTTCAAAATTTACTGGCAGTGAATCGCTCCATGGCAAAGCCAAATTGTTTCGTTTTCTCATAAATTCCCAACTGGTCTTCCGGTGCTATTACAAATAACTTAACAAGTTGATCATATTCCGGTTCTTGATAGTGTTCAATTGGTTTAACCCATCCTGGATTAGTAGCAGCCCATTGTAGACGACGATTAATTAAATCTTGAACCGTATCGATTGCTGTTTCATACCGCGGAATTGTCATAAAACTCGCATAACTACTAGAGTAGGAACTTGTTATCAATAAACCGAACATCGTTAATAATGTTATATTAATCTTCGAATAGATTTTTTTAGGCATTTCATTATCTGTGATATATTGACTTAGAAAAGCTTTATAGATTATAAGAATCGATTGGAGGAAATGTTGAATTGCACTCCTCTGTTCTTCAATATTATCAATTTCCATAATTACTCTATTGTGGCAATATAATTTTAATGACAGAACAATGATAGAAATGATAAAAGTAAAACCGACAGCTAGCCAAATGTGAGTGCCAAAAGCGTGAACTGGTGCTAATAAACCAACCACCTCCCTGTAAACAATCAACGATAATTAGTCAATGGGTAGATTATTTTCATCCTAAAAGTCCTTGGATCCGCGTGGATTAATAGGAAGCGAATTTCTTTAAAAAAAAGTATTATAACCGGTTGGAAAGAGAATTTTAAGTCTATTCGAAACTAAATTTTTGGGACAATTGATCCACAGGAACTCAAATTGGAATGAAACTTCTATTAATGACTCACTTGGGAGCTGGCACAAGGACTGTAACACCATCCCGAATTGACGGTACGGTAAAATCTAAATAATTATTTAAATTTGCCCAGGATTCTAACGTAGAAATGCCGATATCAGCATTATCTGCCAAGAGGGTACCTTGTACACCGGTGCCATTAAAATCACCAAATATGTAGCCTATTTCATTATCTATCATAATTATTGGTGTCATATTATGGATTTTTGCAAAATAAATGGCTATTGTTAATTCGGATCCATAATATTCGGTCAAATTATCATTCTCATCTAAAACTTGAATATAAACAATATTATGATAATGAATATAAGATAATTGGGGGCGATTATTACATCAAGAGGACGGTATATTAAAATTATACGAAGTTCTAAGCTTTTAATATCCCACCCTGTATTTTATCACTTACCAGGAACGGCGAAGGGTGGATATGAGATTGTAGAAATTCGAAAATTTCGTCCAAATTGATTTGTAAGTTTATCCGGATAGAGTTTCTGTTCGTTAAGAAAGCTTTGATTATTACCAAACCATTTATTAATAAATATCGGCTCGTTATTAGCCTCAACACCGACGTATTTATGCGTGAAAAATTCAAAAATTATATCATTTCGATTGAAAAATATGAACCTATCATTTTGATTATTTACAATTTTCACCACCAATAAATCAACAATATAATCCAATTGTTTCAACTGAAAAATATTTTCCATTTCTTGTTCATTATCGTCGATCACAATCAGATATCGTCGTTTATTGAATCGCTCCAATTGGAAAAAAATACGAGATTCGACTTCTTTCAATACAATTTCTGGCCGTTTACTATCAATAATAACACCCTGGCATCCATAATTGTTGAACATTAAACTATAATCCGACGAATTTTCAACGTTAATTACAACAATCGGGAACTGATTCGCGTATTGGAAACGGTTATTTTCCTTTAAAATAAAGACACAATTATAACTTTGAAAATATTGGCTTATTATTTGATTTATTAGAAATGTAGTTTGATAGAAAACAAACATGATTGCCAACGAAAAAACTGCAAAATTTCTATTTCTAATTGACTAGTTTAGTTGTTATTCGAATGACAATAAAGTACGATTTGAAATAAAGCTAATTGAAGCCTACACTAAAGCTCCTTAGTACTAATTATCTATTTTTTATTCCTACGCAAACAATTACTAATTTGACCACTACTTTTAAATTCTATTTCAAGTATTTCATTAATCATTTTATTACTCTTCTTAAATCTATAGGGAATTGGTTCGAGTTTTTTTGATTTTTGAAATACTAAAATTCACTCTAATATTCGATCGTCAATTTAAGAAAAATTTAGTCAGTTTTAGATTCGAATCGCCCAATCGCCTTCGTAATTTGAGTAAAATCAGCGATAATCAGGGCCACAGCAGGTACATTGTGTGCCTCACACGCGGGCGCTCACTTGCAGGGCGCATTTTTCATAAAATAATGATTTTTTTAATTCTTCGGAAACATCAGGGAGGGGGCGCCAAATAGACTTTGCCCACGGGCGCCACATACCCACGCTGCGGTCCTGGTTTAACAATTTGAATATGTATTTCAATTACTAATTCAATTAGTAGTAAATGAGCAGAAATATTTTTTAATTGATAAGCTACATTAAGGGCCAGTTTCTAGAACATATAGAACCGATATAGCACCAATAGTTAGCGATTCTACAAGGTTGTGGTATCGATAAATTCGAAACCTGTTTATGAAGGAGAAATAACTGTGGATCCAACAACGACAAAAGGCAATTCAAAGCGACGCACAGAGATGCGCTACAATTCTAGAATGAACTGAGCATGCGCTCACTACTTATAGGCTCGCTAGCTTAGAGAACAGTGGTCGAATCTACAACTCCTAGCGGCTCTTTCAGCAATCGATATTGAGACTTTATAGAATCGATAGCCTTATAGAACCGATATCTATCGTTTCAGAAACCGATCCTCATGGCCGGTTTCTAGAAAATATTCGTATAGATTCGGTAGTTATCGGACCTATAAGGTTGTCGAGTCGCTAAACTCAAAAGCTGTTTCTGAAAGCGAAGTACAGATTCTCTAACTGTAGATCCAATAAAGTTAATTTTAAAATTCAAAATCATAAATAAATCCAGCCAAAAATTAAAAACTTGAGTATGGCGTGATGGTTGGCACTAAAACCTCGAATTTCCGCCATTCAAATTCTTAAAAATTCAGGGTAAACACCAACTTTAACTCTAATGGTAAGCTTAAATACACAGATTTTCTCTTATTATAATTAATTTATTGAACGGAAAGATAAAATAGTGTCATAATGTAGTCAGTATTATTGTAAACTTCTTGCGGTCACCGTGGAACTTGTCAATAGTACTAATAAATCTAATATCTCCACTTTGAGGTGGTAATATTACACTATTGGAAGAATTTTAGTGAGCGGAATAGGGAAACACTCAAATGTCACAACATCTTTACTAACAGCATTATCTTTGTAACTCTTATCGAATTTCTTTGCTAAATGTTTGGCATTAGCAAATTCGCTAGGGCCACAAATCGGATCCGGTTTCACTAAGCATTCCGGTGCTCCATGACAATCACTGCGCAGACAATCATCTTGAAGACCATACCTCCGTTCACAATCACAACCGACATAAAGAATACTGGCACGTAATTCACGTGATTTCGATTTCTTTACACGTTTCACTTCTGGCTCTCTACTTATCGATGATTTTTTAAGTGTTTTAATGCAGATCATCAATGGTGGTAAATTTGGTGGCTCTATCGGTGTTAGAGTCGATTTATCTTGAGTGTTATTAGGACAAAACCCTACCATTTTTGCTTGTGTAAAGATTAATTCACTGATAATTTAGAAGGAACACTGGAAATTTACTTGAGATATCGAAAAATTTGAATTATTTATAAACTAATTGTCATGGTTATTAATTGTATTGAATATCAAGCGTGTGGATTTGTTCGTTGTTTTTGTAAAAGATAAATGGCCATGTTTCTAGTTGTAATTGCCAATAGAGTATTATTGAAATATTCAATCTTTGGTGTAAATATTACAAATTATATGACTCACAAATAATTTATTTGAAACTCATAGTGGACAAAATTGATCATTACACACATTGAGAGTTAATAAAAATCATAATAAAATTGAACAATAAACACAGTCGACCGTTACAAAAGGCACTCCAATAACACAATAACTCCATTAGGTTACATTCCATTTAAATTAAATAAAAGAAACGAAATATTGTGCCAAATTTTATTAGAATTTCCATAACTATCAAAATTTCAAAATTAAAAAAACCTTACACAATAATGGTATTAGTTTATTAGTTTGATGAATTATTTATTTATAAAACACTTAAAATACCATTTAAAACACCTAAAATGCTTCTTTTTGTAAACGATAGCTAGAACTACAATAACACTGTCGTGTACAGATACGGCGCTTTTTAATACAAACATACAGAGAGACAGTTATTGATAGTATTGATGTATCTTCCTTTGTGCATTTACTTGAAAGTACCGTATCTGTAGAATTTGGTTACGATTTATTAATAAAATATAAAAAAAACTCTTCAACAACTAGAAGAACGACGATACAAACTGAATTTCAGTTGGAAAAATAGAACGAAATAGATGGAAATATCTATACATTGTAAAAGAAACAGTGAGAATTTCATAAAATAATTGACGCCGGTTCTTATAACATCTATAACTTTCTTACATTTTTACTCGTCTTTTAATAGTAATTATTGTCGAAGTTTTCAATATATTACCTGCAGAATTGAGTAATTTGTAGTATTTGCCTCGTCAATTCAAAGAAATCAAGTTTAAATCAATTTTAACTCACAAAAATACACAGCAATTTATACAGCAAAGGCTTTGCAAAGAGGTACATGGAGCAGATTATAGAGAATCTCGATATGTACGTATTTGAAATGCCCCCACTGTATATCTCATTATTGTCAGCATTTCACAATACAGCCTTAGCTCACTATATTATAAATATATTTTCAATAAAATTTATTGTCGAATTTGTGCACAGATCGTTATCAATTATTATTATCTAAATATGTATATTGTATATGAATATGTATAAATTATTGTCATATAATTTCACAACTCACAGGAATCATTATTGTCATTATTTATTTGAAAATCAATCAGAGACTGGGGAGAGGAGAAACTCAAGAAAATTTCGTGTGTACAACTCAGGAAAAAATCGAAAAATTGAGGCTACTACGGGTGGTAATCAGACATACGCGACTTTAACGAGAGGATAAAATGGGGTGAATTGTCGCCTTATTGTATTGCACCGCTTTAAATCACCCCAATTTTCCGTTAATTATCAACCATTTGAAAAATTGAACATAAAAATTCTATTCTAACAGGCATGCAATCATTCATCCCTTTAAACAAACACACACACATTCGCCACTGTTTACACACAAAAACTTTGATATGTTTGCACGATAATTTTCTTGGTTTTCCTTTTTCTCTGTCTGTCTCGATTTGTGTACGTCTGATTGACACCGATTCTCTCTAAAATTCCGTATCCTGTAAGAAGTCTTAACGATATGGATTTTAAGAATTGAACTATAAGTTTAAAGTTGTAGAAGATAGAGATGAAATATTATTGTCGCTTATTCCAAAAAATCAGTCGCAATCATATAAAATTCATATTATTGTTGATATTCTTGTTGTTGATAGTTTCATGTTAGAAAATCCGGTCACGATTATGCAAAGTAATAGCTGATATTGTCAAGAGACAGATTATTGATATTCCAATTATCGAAATATTAGTTGAATGGGCTCCATTTATATTACCACCATTACCATTTTGACGGGATATATAACCGGGATCTACTACATGGATTTTCCAGCCGAGATTATTGTGAGTATAGCACTGAAATTAAATTTTATAAACTTTCTAAGATTTTATTAAAGATAACTGGAAATTACTTGATAATAGAGGAGATCGGGGGCATCCATTGGTACAGTCCAGTTCAAATAAGCCGGCTCGCCTTCTTCACAATCTAAACGTAAAGTCTCCATATACTCCTTAAAAGTTTCAGTTTCAGCCGATTTATCAATCGTCTTATGTGCCCATTCACAATACCGCCCGGCTGCTGTAGGGTACGGATACCCATCCGAATCGTAAGCAACACCAGCATAGACCTTCTGTTTGCGTTGTTCAATTTCCGATTTCTGTCCAAAACCACCCTCTGATGAATCACAGATATAGAATGGATGGTACCTGGCCGGACGTGTACTATCATCACCACCCTCAACAATGAACGTATACGTTTGACCCCGCTCCACTGTTATCTCAGGTATCAATAAATCGTTAATATAC
Organism: Hycleus cichorii; assembly: GCA_013841215.1. Classification (NCBI taxonomy): domain Eukaryota; kingdom Metazoa; phylum Arthropoda; class Insecta; order Coleoptera; family Meloidae; genus Hycleus; species Hycleus cichorii. The sequence continues at coordinate 7,288 of JACDRQ010000599.1, forward strand.
CAAGCAATACCCCAGGATGGATGGCCGGTGATTGGGGTATATCCGCGTTTACCGCCAGTCGGACCGATTCTTGCTGTTAACATCGCCTCGCCGATAATCTTGGCTGGTGGCCACGGCTTCGGTCCGTTTTCATCCGCCAAATCGGCTAAATTAATCGAACAATCATTATCGTTAAAATTACTGAAATCGATCGTTTTTTCAACGGTTGTTTTATCGGTGATCGAATGTGCATTGGCTTCTTTACGGTGATTCAATGGACCGAAAGCAGCAATCACATTCACTTTACCCTGAGCGGGTATTGGACGATCATTGACAGCTTCATTTGTTTGTAATGGACGTGTATAGGTGATTGTTGTTACGCCGTTGTTTCGTTCACCGGAAATTAATGTGACATCATTTCGGCCACCGATACGTTCATCAGGACAAACACCCGATTTACCATCACATTGGGCCGTATGCGACATATAATAATCGATTGCTTTAAATGAAGTTGTGTTTGTGTCGTAGAAAGCTACCGTAACATCACCACCAATCTGAATTAATCGATTGAAAAGTTAGCACTTTTATTTTTTGTTAGAATTATACCGCGTCCGCCACTTAAAACTGAACAATTTGATATTTTGTAACTCTATACAGGGATGCCACTTTATATAGGAAGTCCTTGACGACTAATTAAAAAATATTTATGAGAGACTTCGGTCCTATTTGAGTAAAAATCGAATTCTCTAAAACATCGGGAACTGGGTGATACCTAATTTTTGATCAAGCATCCATTTCAATGAGTTTTTTACAAACTAAAAGTGTTAAGGTAATCAGTTATATTTCTGAAGTTATGCTTGAACTTTCGAAAAAATTAATGAAAATACAGGCGAGATCGAGTGTAAAACATTGAAATGCAAAAATCCTGCGCCTCCTTATGTCGGTCATTGTTCACAAATCCAGTGTTTGTCAACAGTTGGTTCGGGGTGTTCTCTTTGTTAAACTTGAACTTGAAAAAAGTTTGAAAAACACTGGTGTAGACTGTTGAAACAATCTTACAATACGTGACTTTATCAATTACCGGCTACATATTTGAATTGTAATAGGCAGGTTTTTTAAGTAACTAGCACTAAAGAGGCGAATGACTAGTAACATTTCAATTTTTACGCAATCTGCCCCCGAGAAAAATCGTTTTTTCGGAGATATTGGGGGGAGAAACAGAGAAAAACAATTTTACATGGATCCTGAAGCCATTCCGAGGCAATTAACTTGTACAGTTCGTCGATGAAAATTTCGAAATTTCCGGAAAAGTCACCACTCGGTGGGCTTCGAAGTTCAAACTTTAGTATAGTTCCCGACAAATAAGAAGGAATTGACTTACCTATAAGTCGAATTAAAATAATCTTCAGGGACTCTCATGAATATTTTTTAAATTGTTCGTCAAATAACAGGATTTCTCATATAAACTATTTATACTTTTAATTCACCCCTGTATACTAATTTTGGTTAAAATAGAGTACAGTAGTTTTCTTAGAATTACCTGTTAATAAATCGTAACATTCTGGCAAATTGAAATAAACTTAGAATAAAAATAGATGTACGAAAATTGTCTTAAGTGGCGGGTTCGGTAGGAATCTACAAATTACCATCTGCGGTCGATTCGGTGCCCCGGACAATCCAAACGCTACATATTGGTCTTCGCGAATTTTCGCTGACAATGTGATTTTAACATGGTCCCCTTCCAACGCCCAACGTACTTGAAGGCGTTTATTTAAGAATTCCCGACAATTCATTGGCGTTAATGGTCGTGGTGTTGTACTGGTCTAGATAGAAATATTTTAGAATTAGTTCTATTGAGTTGTCTGGAATTGATTTTAAAGGGCAGTTATGACAATTAGATTGAGAAATCTTTTGAAGCTTACTCACATTGTTAGTTAACAATGAAAGCAGCAGTGCTGATGTTACAAGAAACTAAATTCGAAATGGGTCTGTTGTACTTACAGGGTTGTACCACCAAGCTGGCTGTTTTTACGGAGAGAATTCAATTATAAGATAGAATAATTTTCAAGATAACAGCTTTTAAATTAAATTATCGTTGAATTGTTGGAAACTTACAGAGATTTTCGTCTGGCCGAGAGCTGGCGGTACGTCCAAATCCTTTGGTATAAGAACATGTCCGAAATTATGCCGATATTGGACACACCATACCGCCAACCAATCGATATCGTAAACCGTCAATGTTCCCGGTAATTGTATCTCAATATCTTCACCTTGATAGCCTCGTAACGGATCCAATGAGCCCATCTCATTTGGCACTTTAATACCAAACGGTGTTGGTTCCGAACCGTTACCAACCCAGAAATACGCATCCGGACCGGCACCATCGTAATGCAAATTTGGTATATAGAAAGTTTTTGCGTCTAAAATACTGATATTGTCCGAACGTAGACCGTGTGCTAAACGTTTAAATTCAGGCAGGACACGTGGCTTTGGTACTTCCAAATTGGGCGGGATGAATACTTCACCGAAATCAACCTGTAAATTGTAAAACACGAAAAGAAAAATGATGGGAACATTCAACTTTCATCTTCTAAATTAATTCACCATTTTGTTAGAATAATCAACAAATGGCGTAAACATTCCTTTATTGCTTTAGGGTTGTATTTGTGGTGTAAACGGTATAGATCCAGCTAAATTCACCACATATTTCTCTCTAATACATAACACACATACATGTATATTGTAGCTCTAAATAGATGGTATTCCTTTCGAACAGGAATCATAGGGTTGAATTTTGTATTTTTGTTTCAAATACCACCGGATTCAATAGTAGGTGGTGCCCAGGCCCTGTTCGAGTAACAACAACAGTATCCACATTATCGACCTGCGCCACCAACAGACGCAACGTTTACTCCCCAAAAACTAGAACGATACGCTCCAAATAGTGATGATCCTCTACATATATAGTTTAATTCAAAATGGCTACCTGATTTCAAATTTCCACACATTGAATTTCTTAATCGATATCAAAATTTATTACAAACGCGGATTTTAATCAAGAATTCTTAGAGCAAAATGTGGGAAATATGCGAGAGAGAAAGACCAAACTAAACTAAACTCGATAATTGCGTCCATTTAAATCTACGTTAGCCAATTGATGGAGCAATTCAATTAGAATTGGCTGAATTCGCCCGGCGCATCCACCAAAATATGCCACAGATAACTGAACCAAAATGACCAACTTCTATCGATTTTTCTTCAGCACCACAACTAACTGGTCGGAAGCGTTATGAAAGCTATTCAGTAAAGGTAGTAGAGTGGAACATAAGCAGCATTGGACCCTCGATTTTCCTACTCAAAACTCTGTTATGGTGATGGCAAAACTCTTTATTCATCCCCTGCTGGTTCTCCACTATCCCCGCTGTTACTGACAACCGTGACATATACACTGACATTGGTATTATGAATATTTGCCGTGCTATCTTTTGTCTGTCGGCAGAATTCTAATTTGTTTCAAGTGCTCCTCTACCCAATTTTATATCGCATTGTTTAGTTATAATTTAATGAATAATTAACAATTTTGGTTGAGTCAATTAAATAGAATGCACTCGATAATAGAGGGCGAGGAATACAAATTTTAAATTAGTATTTTATCTAATATGCAATAAATAAGGAATGGAGAGAATGTCAGAGAATAACGACATGATTTAGTGGTGTTGTGCTGGGTTGGTAGTAAATGGAACCAGTTTAGCATGACGGACACAACAGAGGCAATGGGCCGGATAGATTAATCAGGAACTGAGTGTTTGTTATAACTACCAAAGCCTTCACTTCTATCGCCAATAACAACAACGACAACGCTATTCAAGTCGTCGACTTAATTTCCGTTTTTAACATTGAAACTTGACGGCCAGAAGAATAAGAGAATCGTCTTATCGGCGACAACTTACCGTAAACCGTCTACACCAAACTGATAACCATCGGATATCTCGGATCCGTTTCCCCATTGGCAATCTCAGGATTATATCGGTGTTGTTGTAAGCTTGCAATACTGGCGGCTCTCTGAAAACAATAAACAAGTCAACGTATAAAAGTCTATAATTACCGGTAAACTGTTGTGTCTATTTAGATGTAAATGAATGACTATCATACTCATTCATCTTCCATCCCCTTATTCTACTTGAATATCAGGATTTACCCTTCTATATATCCCCGGACAATCCCTCCTAATCTAGAGATCTAAATATAACTTTCTCTAATTTAACAAAGAGAGAAAAAGGAAAATTACACAGAATTGACAAAGGTACACGTGTCTAGCTTTGTCATAAAACTAAATGAAATTCAAATGATACTAAATGTTGATAATATTAAAACTCTGAAACACCCTACTGAATTCTTTGTAGCGCATTCATTGCACAAATATAGAAATAGGAGTAGTAGTTTCCTCCAAACNTAAAACTCTGAAACATCCTACTGAACTCTTTGTAGCGCATTCATTGCACAACTAATTTTAACGGAAATTTATTAAAAATATATCAACTTGTTGAGTTGTCTTGGTGTATAAAACAAAAACAAATCCGTTGAAATCCGGAGAAAAAATATATGAAAAGAAATCTATCGTTGAATCTCCGAATTTTCCCCTCGCTTATTCCTAGGAAAACGTAAATAAAATAAACATGGTACCGTTTAAGTAGGATTTACAGAAAAAAAAACGTTAAAGTATCTTTAGGGGAAAAAACCGAATCTCTTCCTCTCGTTATCTTCATCGTGCACTTTTATTTTGTATAAAGTTTTCCTGCTTTCATTAAACAGCTTACTGCTATCATCGGCAAGTAGACTTTAAGCCGATTATATGGTGTAACTATGACAACGGTAAATATCTGTGTAGGAATAGACGTATACCTGCCCGAGTACTCCTCAGGGTACGGTATGATGATGCCTTCCGGACTGGGTCGTGGTGAATTACCGATCCAGAAGAAAGCATCCGGCCCGGTGCCATCGTATGAGAAGCCTCTAATAAAGATCGTATTCTCATCAACTGCATAGGCTGTGCCACGGATACCATGAGCGAATTCTTGTAACGGACCAATTAAACGGCCATAGTAAGGTTCGGGATGTGGACGACCACAAAATACTGCAACAAATATTTAATTAATTTTAAATAATATAAGCGTAACGAAATCAATTTGCTGACTATAGTGATTACTACCCTACTACTACCCCTGGTGGAATACAAACCTAATAAAAATCTCCGTATAATATATTGAGTTGGTAACGATAGACCAGTAGGAGAATCTACCCCTACGGTGTTTTCTATACACGTACACGGAATGATCAAGGGGATGTTGTTGATGATGATGATGATGATTTTGAGGGTGATTTTATAGCTTCGTGTTTGTCACATACGAGTTATTATCGGAACTTTTGTCGGCCATTCAAGTTCGTTACAGAGAGTATCTTTTAACAAGGGATCATTGCCGGTAATACACTTTTCCTGGTAATCTACTAGGGGATGATTTCTATTTTGACGTTATTGTTAGGTAAATTTCATAACTAGCACCCCTTTGTGGACGATTGATGTTGTGTAAACAAATCGAATCGACTCTCTACCATCTGTTTTTTCAAATCAAACAAAAAATATAAATCTAAGGGTGGAAATCCCGGGGAATCGCAGCGAAATACGAGCTATAACTGTATACAGTTTTGTATTTAATGGACAAAGATAAATCGTCTTATATTGAATGATCAGTATTGATTTGGTGTATTAACAGTAGTGGCAGTCGATAAAGTTAGATGACTGGGCTTTTAAAGGGTGTATAAGTTCGGGTTGAAGGAATAATACGAAGGGATATTTCCGCAATTCTCAACTCAACTCTACAGGATTCCAGATGTCAAGAAATGCAATAAACGCCATAATCGGAGTCGATTCGACTTTAATAGAATCACCATTTTAACAATGTGTTTCTTTAATTATAATGGTAGATTTACTACTATCAACCACCGTGACTAGAGTGTTATTTATACCGCCACCACCACCTCTGTTGTAGTACAATTCACAAAACGATAGTAGACGTCGACGAATATGCCGCCGGGGATTCCACACAATAGATGACGCATCGATCCAATGACGTATTCATTTGTCTTCTGCTTCATTGCTAACAACCCCCGCATTTCAACCACCAACCCCCGGTAACATATACGACTTTGTAGTGGCGTTACGGTCACGTGTCCATCCACTGAATCGTAATGATATCGAAGAATTTTTCTTTTAGTTTTGCTCTATATCGACAAGAACTAGGGGGGTAGTTTAATAAAGTTGAATTCTTTTTGAGAATATGTACTAGTATCGTTAACGCCCTAATGATTGTTCCGGCGGTAGTATTATTAGAAAATCGGAATTAAATCAAGTCATAAACGGAGGGTGGATAGAGAATCTTTGTTGTTATCACCCTATTCATCATTATTGTAGTGCAGGACATTTATTTCCACAGTCAACGAAAATAAATAAATCTCTAGATAATTATTTGATAATTTATCAAAAGATCTACAATTTTATTATCTACCTATCAAGTTTTTATCGTAGAATCTATTCCACCCTTCCTATTCTAATACACAACATGCACTTGTGATCAACATAGTGTATTCAACGAAAATCCATCGACCATTGTAAATTTCGAGGGAGTCTAAAGCTTGAAGATCGTCCGGATTTCCCCAGTATAAGCAAAAAAATAGAGAGGCGAAAACGTTAAAAGCCGGGTGTTATTTGAACGTTTACATCTATTATTATTTATGCAGTGGAAATCTACTAAAGTTCGGTTAGAAGAGCATTTCTTTTCTTATCCACAATGTACACTCATTTAATAGAATCGAACGGTCACAATCAAGTGTAGTTCATGTGCGAAAGCGATAAGAATATGTTGTTCTAAATCTGTATATCAATATACAGGGTGGACAACGCTATTTCATCATGCTGGGGGCTGAAATCGGCGTACAAGTCGAAATATTTGCGACCTCCTTATGGCGTGCGTGATTAGAACCGGCTGAAGGGCGGATTGTTTCGGTCCGCTGTAATCAACCAACCCCCTCAACTCACCCTTAGCAAATTGTTCTTTAATCCGACATTTAGCCACAACAATTTATGGAATTGCAACGGCAACAGGCGGTGGTGGTTTCGGTGTTGATGGTGTCGACTATACGGTAGGGTGTTATAGTTAATGATTCTATTATCTTACAGTATTTCGTTTACTTTTTTCGTCTTGTTCGACGTCTTGTTGATTGTCTTAAATTCTACAAGTCTTTATGTTGTCATCAAAGCTACAGATTTCAATTGAGATAATGTACAGAATGGTAATTTATTATCGGAAATAGTAGAAGAAAAACGGCCGCTCCGGCTTGACTGGTTGGCTGGCTGGCTTTTGGCCCCTCGCTCTCTACATCCATTAACTGATTAAAATGAAGCATTTTGTCAGGATTAAATCTATAATGAGAATCACTTCAATCGACTATGCATTCGTGTAGTGTGTTCCTCTTAAAATACTAATGAAAATTCGATTGAAAAAATTTTCAAACATACAGAACAATACAGAAAAAAGAATCTTTTTCTTCTGCGTTTTCGTCATTGGATGACGGAATATTTTCGATAAACACGTACGCGACACCATCGACGTCGACAAAGATTGATATGACAGTTATGATTGAAGTTGATTGGTTGTCGGCGTCGTTGGCGTCGTCTTGACTGATCCAAAGAAAATCAAAACTGAAAAACGTTAACAAAATCGTATTCCAAAACAACAATTACGTTAATCTGTATCAACCGTAGATTTTCAGATAAATAAAAATACCAGAGACGTAACTAGAAAGTCTCAGAAATGGAGACTAGAAACCGGCATTTAACATCCTAGATTTCTGTATCGGATCAAGATTCCTAAGTAATGATAGCAAACACTCAGCGTTCACTTAAATCTATAGAATATCTTTAAGGGATTTAAATTTGGCGCTCTCTAATGTTAGCCTTCTATTGGTTATAGTGCAGTCAAGTTTACATAGCTCAATAATTCTAATTATTGATGCACCTAACAGCTATAAACATCTTATTTTTATTATTTTGCAGGTATTTATACTGTTTCTCGTGTTTTTATACTTCTTTAAGATCAACTGTCTTAATTTTTGTCACGGTAGATTTTATCGGAGGTGGAAATCTATCAGTCGTATTCTCTAACTTTTTGAAGGTTCGTTACCACGACAACAGGCTCTTTAAATAATCTGTTTCATTTATATTTCTCCTCAATTGTACAACTGACAGAATTATAAAGAATGAAATAGAATTTCTGTCGATCTGTAGCATTGTCATAGTAACAAATCGCCATAAAGTTAAAGAGTACAACTATATAGTGGTCTTACAAATAAATGAGGATATCAGTGTAATATTGGAAAAATTTGAAATTAGAAACAAACAAAAATTTGGCCTCCTTTCAAACACCGATAACATTTACAATAATCTCAACCTTGATCTATATCAAAACACAATGTAAAAGTTGAACAAAGTTGAACACAAATAAGCGAAATTACCAAATATATAGAATATTTGCCTCAAGTGAGATCTTATAAATATCTACTTAATATGTAACGCACTCTATTTTCTCCACATAGGAAATTTACACAGGAAATGTAATGTTGTTAGTAGTCCATGTAGATACCAAGTGATAGTTGTATTCTCTAACTTCTTGGAGATTCATTACCATGGCAATTGAGGCTTTTTGTACAGAGTTTCTATTACACTCTTTACAATTCCATCAGAAAGATAATTGAAAAGAGATAAGAATAAAACAAGCGTGGTTGTCATGGTAAGGTATCTCTAAATCTTTAGAGAATACCACTGTATCTATTTTTCTGTTTTTCACTAATTTGCTAATAGCTTCACTATTTTGCTAATAGATTCTGAGAAAAAAACCAGTAAATTAAAAAAGGAGCAATTTATATAGAATTTTATTAAAGTTGAATAACCTTTGTAAAAATTATTCTACAGGTAAACTTCACAAGGAACGTGAGAATTATTCTTATAAGTGGCTACGTAGATGGAATATTTGTTTCGTAATTTTCTCTCACAAGAAATCGTACTGTGAATTAAAGTTGAATGTTCTTTTTCGCGCTAAATCGCTAATTCTAAACGGTATCTACCTTGACATTGTTGATTATTCGTCCACTATCACTAAAGAAATCGAGTACTGAAATTAATGAATGTCAAGGTGAACGGGTGAAAGTAGAACACGAACATTTATAGATAGATTAGTTTTAATGAATTGATTCCTATAACAAATAGACATTTCCGGTAATTTAATTCAAATGATCAATAATCATAACTTTGGTTTTCGGTTTTATTTGGGGTTCTATTTACTAAATTCAATCTCGTTGTGTTGTAGTCATTCTGCTGCAATTCTATGGAGTTTTATTAGTTCTCAACATTTCATACAGCTTCAGGCACACATATATGGATGTGTGTATGTACTCATAGTAGAAATTCATCCCTTTTCAACAAGTTTTCGAGTTGGATGCGGTTCCAACTGAAGTCTATATTACTGTTTGCCAACGTTATGTTGACTTTCAACTTGGAACTTGATGCCACGCAATTTTTACCACTATTATAAAGACAATAAAGCATCCACACACAAGCATTGATAGTCCATCCAACAAATATATCAAATCGCATTTTGTACACGGAATAACTAGCGTTAAAACGGACAAATTACGCTAGACCCTCGAATAACACGATTTTCGAGCTAATTTGTTCTACCAACCAGTGAACGGGTTTTGACTTACACGAAGTACTCTGATAACGGTCGTAGACACCCTTTGGCACTCAATGCTCGTGTTGTAGAAGGCTTAAATGCGTGGCATTAGTGATTTATGGTAGCATACTTTCGGATTTAATTTAGAAATTTTTTAAAATTGTTTGCTAGACAAGTACCTACCTAGCGTAAAAATGGACAAATTGCAAACCCTTAAATAACACGATGAATATTTTCACCCAGATTTAGAGAAACTATTCTAGTAAGGCTCCTACACATTGGTCGTGTTACAAGAGGATCTCCTCATTAAATGTATGTTGTAGCATAATGGTGTTATTTTTTACAAAAGAAAGAGAAATAACATTTATTTTTAGATTTATTTCAGAACGTTTTGAACTTTGGTAGACGACAAGTGAGACTTAAGCCTTTAAGATGTTTATGAAAAGTCATACCACTCTTGTAAACATCAATCGTTCGAAAAAACGAAATAAATGGCCCACAGGGTGCGGTCCAGTATTTTTACAACGTTTTTTTGCCTCTGTCCCTTCCGAAAATTACCCCCACTCAACTACCATTCAACGGTAGTGGTGTTTTCTCACAAATGAAAGGATTTTGAGAATTTCTACCACCACCACCATTACAACTACCACCTGAAAGCTACCCAGCCACCTCAGAGGACTAATCGCTACAATAACCGATTCATATATTGATTAAATTTCTTACCTGCACCAATCAGAATTGTTACAATTGTAAATTTGATCATTTTACAATAATCCAATGGTGGTGTTCAAATCTACGACATTCACACAAAAATTTTATTGTCACTAGTTTCGCTTTAATTTTAATTAATTAACAAAAAAATAATAACAATAGAAACCGGAATTTGTAATTTTTAACGCATTACATGTCAAAATTTCTGCTGACGGTGGTGGTGATCGTGTAGTAGTTGCAGCATTTACTGCTGAACAACGTTAGACGATACAACACGACTAGTGTAAAGACAGAATTTTCCAATGAGGAGATTGTTGTGTGCACGGCGCTTTCACCAAGTCCGGGGGCGGTATTCGGAACAATGGGCGGACTCTTTCAACAGACCGCCTCTTGGTTTTCACCACCGCCGCCGCCACCAGCGGCAAGACTGCCACAGTTAAAGCTACCCCCAACAATAACAACAAGTTAAAGAAGTCGTTTTGAATATTTTTATTTTTCTACAAGACATGTATACCGACTGAATCGGAATACAAAATTGGGAGTATCTGGAAAATTGTACAAAGAGGGTGGAAATTCACCTATTTATTCCACTAGTTATTCAAAGCGGTGCTTGTATTTTGTCGAATTTGCAAATCACAAAAGCGCCATTATTCTATTACAACCAAATTTCAATTTGGCTTGCTTTCCATAATTAACAAGACTAGACAAATATTTTCCTATTTGAGAAATAAAGATCATTGAACGTAAACAATGTTACTGGGTCAATATACAAGACATCCATCCTTATATTGTTCCATTTTTGTACTTTCTCTCCATCTTGTTTATTCGGTGTTTTCGAGTTTAATTAGAAATTCTTCCAATTTTCGTTTCTTTTCATCAACTTGAGACTGCATCATCTCATTTACGTTCCGCTTGTTCATTCAACGAACACAAAAAGAGAAGAAAAAACGTTTGAATTTTAATTAAACGACACAAGTTGGTTGTTGGTAATCAGAGATGTTTTTGAGATATTATCTCAAGAATTTCTCCAATCTTAATTATGTTAAAACCAACTGACATTCGTGTGTGTATTGATTTTGTTGTTAATTGATGAGGGGAAATTGAACAACTACTGATTGGTGGTGTCTAAAGGAATTAATAGTCAAACAATATTGCGAGGATGTACGCTGAAACTGTGTCAACTGGAAAATTCTTCTCTCAATTGATTTAAATTCATTAGTTTAGTACGGCGTGTTATCGTACAGAATTGAGGTGGAATTTGTTGGAGAAATCGCAGGGAAAACACACATCAAAACCACAGGTTATGACGATAATAGGGAGGCCGGTGGAAATTGATAAATCCAACAGTTTAACCAGCAACAATGATAATTGCCTTCCGGTTTATCTCTGCATGAATAAATCTACAGAAATTCGCTTATATTCACATTATTACTACTTTTTCGTCGATGAAAACATAAATTATCCCCCGACAATACCGTAAATATTGAATGAGCAAATTAGCTACACTTTATTACCAGATACGTTAATTTACACACATATATAGACACAGAAGATTGTCGGGTGTAAATGCAGCTTTACACCCCCCCAATTTTAAGGCGCTTTTGTCAATCCCTATATCGTGCGTTTGCTACTCTATTAAAATAGTGAACACTACGTCGAGGTGGAGGGTAGAATAACTGTGTGGGGGGGAAACAGAACAACCCCATCATTTAGTAATCTCTGATAATCGGGGATGCATTAAAACATTACGTTAATAGCCATAGACTACCATGCAAATCACTATATCGATTCTAAAAACGTTCAACCACCCCTCTATATTGTATGCATATTTATTCCCCTTTGTGACAGATCAAACTATTATTATTACTATTATTTTGTCATTGTCACGCACTAATACCTTTGTCTATATATTTGTACATTACAATTTCTATCGATTTCCACCCCTTTTTGATCAAAATAAAAAATAAAGTAATTAAATATTAACATTCAAAAGTACAAATTATACAACCAATTATACTAAAAATAATATAGGAAAATTTGGGATTCTGTATTGTTATTCAGTTGGTACAACTAAAGTTCGTAAATGGAGGGAAATTCAAGGTACGTACACAGGTGGGAATTAGATAGACATAATGTGACTATCTCGTTCTTGCCATCATTCTTTAACTGAAATCAATCGACGTTCTTCTAACACACGAGAGAGACTAGTGTTAAGAATGAGATAGATTCATTACTAATCATACGTGTACAGGACATTTGACTAACCAGCCTGTAGATCGCCTATTAGTTAGACAACACATTAAACACAACATCATTATATGAAAATTGAGAGAAATACCTATTATTTTATTTGATTGAAAGATAGAAAATTAAATTTTCATTTAAATAACGTATAAAAAAACAGGATTAAAATTAAAAATTACCCTTTAAATATCCGTTTTATTTATTGGTATGAACGCCACTGATCATGGTAACTAATTTAGTGACTTTTGTGTTAATCTAGTAACCATCTAGTAACTACCAAAAATGAGAAAATTCCCCAACTAAATGTCAAAATTTTTCTAATATTTTTGGTGAACTCGTGCCTCAATTTATTGAACACAAAAATAATTATTACGTAATCAATAATTAACGATAATAATATATTTATAATTAATGTAAGTTTCCTAAATAATTAGTTCTAATTATTACTAAATAGTTTGATTTTTAATGAAAACAATCGAATAATTTGCGCCTACTAAGAAATTGTCGATAATCTATTAACTGTCATATCGCTCCTATTTATATCAATTTTATTTATATAATTTTTTCTAAATAATATACGTCTTTATATTAATTGAAATATACAACAATTGTTTAGGTATGTTTGATCATATTTTCGGATAATTGCCCATTAATAAGTAATTTTTTTAATAACTCACCAACTGAAATTAAGGTTAGAATTCGACTTGATCAATTGAAGGAAAATGCCCAAAAATGAACAGGTTCTCACTTAATTAATAAAGTAGTCGTTCTTTAGATTAGCATGACCGCTTCTTAAGCCTGTGTGTCCATTTTAATTCGATTGTATTCTTTAGTTTTACGATCGATTAATTTAATTATGTTTTGTTGCAGATTAGACGCATGTTCTTGATGTGAATGTTTCTAATTTGGGCACGATTTATTTAGCACGATTTTGTTTTTATTTTTATTTTTATTTCGAAAGAAGAAAAATAGAAATAAAGAATTAAATGGCAGCTTATATAACTCGCACTATATCATACATGTCAGGCGATGGTCCACAAAATAGATCTATAAATTCTACAACTACTTCAACAATGATTGATCCACGTTGTACAACGGCATCAAGACAAACAACTGATAATTCTCCTTTACAGATATTCGTTAAAGCTAAAAAGAGAATCAATGATATCTTTGTGGAGATTGAGGATTATGTTAAAGATACGGTCGGATATATGCACGGTAATTCTTACATTATTTTCAATTAATTCATTGATGGTTTAATTGTAATTTTGTTTGGTAGAAATCGAGAAATTATCCGACATTGTGACTGTCGATAAGATGAAGAATATTGAAAGTTTCGTTAATAAAGTCCACGGTATTCGAGATGTACTCAGTCGAGATCATATGAAAGTTGCATTTTTTGGACGTACATCAAATGGTAAAAGTTCTGTAATAAATGCAATGTTACGTGATAAAATTCTACCATCAGGAATCGGCCATACTACCAACTGTTTCTTACAAGTATTCTTATCAATTTTATTTTAATCAAATTGAATTAAATTGTTTTTCAGGTAGAAGGGTCACCATCAGATGAGCCATATTTAATATTGGAAGGTTCAAATGAACGTTGTGCTGTTGAATCTGTTGGACAATTAGCACATGCTTTATGTAAAGAGAAATTAAATGAATCACAATTAGTTCGTGTTTTTTGGCCTAAAAATCGTTGTTTATTATTACGTGATGATGTTGTTTTTGTTGATTCACCCGGTGTGGATGTTACACCAAATCTAGATGAATGGATTGATAAACATTGTTTGGATGCGGATGTATTTGTTTTAGTTGCAAATGCCGAATCTACATTAATGGTTACGGTAATACAATTATTTTTTATATTATTATTAGTTATTAATTTTGATATTTAAATTAGGAAAAAAACTTCTTCCATAAAGTATCAACTAAATTATCGAAACCGAATATATTCATATTAAACAACCGATGGGATGCGTCAGCAACAGAACCAGAGTTTCTAGATCAGGTAACAATTAATAATAGACAGTGAATTTTTATAAAAATTATCACCTCTGTTTGCATTGCATTGCTTATTTCGTTTTTACTTACCCTATAAAAAGTACGAGGGATATCGCTAATTGTATTAAATAGAGTTACTATGAAAATTTAGTTTATATTAGATAGATTTGAATCAGTTCTAAAATATCTACATTTACTTTTATTGCATGGTATAAATTTACTTTATTTTGAAGAAGATTCACTCTTGTTTCCTTAATTATTTGGCCTAGTGCTACTAAATTTTCAAATCTCTGATCTTTAAACTAAACGAATTTCAGCTTTAGTTTTTATTTGATTTAATTTGAAAAGAATGAAAAAGTAACTTGGATACATTTTATCAATGAATTTGTTTAAGATCATTTCAAAAATAATAGAAGAGTGTTTGATGCATATTTCTAGAACGTTATAGACAGAAATCAATAAAAATGAGTTCATCTCTAATTCAATCCAGTAAATTTCCATCTGTTGATGTTTTATAAAACTATTAAATTGAGATTAGCAATAAGTAAACAATTGTCGATAAGATTAATTAGGATCGCAATAAAATTGCTTAAATTTTAAAATATCTTTCGTCGACTACACGAAAATTGCCTAAATTTAAATAACGTACGTCTGTTATATCAATTTTCTATAAATCAAGTATAGTTTTCTATAATCTTCAAATTTTAAGTTCACATTCGAACCTCGTATTTTTTATTTGGTTGCAATTTGCCTTAAATGCTTTTTTTCAAAGAAGTAAAAAGACAATTTTTAAATTAATTGAAACGTAAATTTATTTATGTAAGCTTTGCAACGAACAGGAAGAGGTGAGTTTTATAAATGAATTCATTTTTATTGACCTTTCTAAATCGAATATTGATTAAATTAAAATAATTATAAATAAAATAGGTACGTCGTCAACATCAAGAGAGGGCAATCGATTTTCTTGTTAACGAATTGAAAGTTTGTACACCAAAAGAGGCCGAAGAACGTATATTTTTCATTTCAGCTAAAGAAGTCTTACAAGCACGTTTAGCTGAACAAGGACAGACAGCAACAACACCATTAATTGAAGGTTTTCAAACGCGTTATTTTGAATTTCAAGATTTCGAACGAAAATTTGAAGAATGCATATCGAAATCGGCTGTAAAAACGAAATTCGATCAACATTCACAACGTGGCAAAACAATTGCAAAGTATTCTATTTTTTATTGTTTTTATTTACTTATTAATTATTGTAATTGTAGTGATCTACGTGAGATATTAGATGAGATCTTTACGAATGTTCAACGATTAAAAGAAGAGAAATTCAAACATAAGAAAGATGTCACAGATAAGATAAATTATACGGAAGAACAATTAATTAGTATAACGCAAGATATGAAGCAGAAGATTCGACAAATGGTTGAAGATGTTGAACAACGTGTATCGAAAGCTTTAAATGAAGAGATACGTCGATTAAGTATACTGGTTGATGAATTTAATTTACCATTTCATTCGGAGCCATTAGTTTTAAATGTTTATAAAAAAGAATTACATTCATATGTTGAAACTGGTTTAGGTTCAAATTTACGTGCACGTTTATCAACAGCATTACAAATGAATATGGAAACAAATCAACGCGAAATGACCGAAAGAATGGAGAAATTATTACCGAAAAATTATAAATCAACATCAAATATTGTATTACCACGACGTGAACCATTTGAAATTTTATATGGTTTAAATTGTGATAAATTATGTGCTGATTTTCATGAAGATTTAGAATTTCGTTTCTCATGGGGTATAACAACAATAATATATCGTTTTCTTGGTTCAAATAGTGGTAGTTTTCTAACATTAAAAAATAAACCAGAAAGTCCACATAATTCAATAATGCCATTAACACCAATTGATCCACCACAAACAGATAATCATTTAATTTATCCACCAATATCGGCAACATCAATATTGGATGATTGGTCGTTAATATCACGTTTAACATTAATGAATGGGGCAGCATCACAGGGTACAATGGGTTGTTTCCTAGTTGCTGGTTTCTTATTTAAAACAGTCGGTTGGCGTATTATCGTTGTAACCGGTGCTTTATATGGTGGTTTATATTTATATGAACGTTTAACGTGGACAAATAAAGCCAAAGAGAAATCATTTAAGAAACAATACGTCAATCATATATCGAGTAAATTGAAATTAATTGTTGATTTAACTGCGTCGAATTGTAGCCATCAAGTACAACAAGAATTAAGTAGTACATTTGCTAGATTGTGTCATATGGTTGATGAGGCAACTACCGATATGGATAAACAATTAAAAGAGTTAGAACAGGAATTGTCAACATTGGATGTGGCCGGTGGTCGGGCTAAAGTCTTACGGAATAAAGCGAATTATTTAGCACATGAATTGGAATTATTCGAGGATGCTTATCTGAAGATACACAATTAAATTTTGTTGTACGTATATCCCTTTTTTGTAATTGATTTTTAGTTCAATCAATAATTTATTGTGATAGTTTTTAAATTAACATGCTTATGTAAACGTAATTTTTTTTGTTTGTCGATTTGTATCGAAAAGAAACAAACAATCCTGTCAAGAACTAAGGTGCTGGTCATTATTTAAACCTAGTCTTGTTAAAAGAAAATAACTACGATAACAGCGTGTATTTAATTATTATTATTGCAATTCTATCATGTTATAAACAAGTAATTGTAGATTGAGAATCTTGAATTATTCAACAATTTTGTTAATGTAAATAATGTCAAATAATGAAGTTTGTTGTTTACAAATGAAACTTGTACTTATTCCACTAGCTCTTCCAGTTAAAACAGTTTTGAGACTTGTTTCTAATACTGAAGATTTGTACGAATTAGCGGAAAATTACCAGGAGAACTTGTCTGGTTCTTTAGACCATTTATAAATACCACCGCGTTTCTTAAACATCACCTCATCGAAACCGGAGAATTTCAAAGCGTTCTCCACACCAACGTCCAAAATAGATTTTGATGGTATTTTTGAACCCGACGTACAATCCAGGAATCGCATCTAGAAAATTACGAATTAACTTTAATCATTACAGTTTTATGATTAATATACGTATTCGTCTAGAATTAGGTAGCTGTTCTGCATTTTAGTATTCGATTCTGGTACTAAACAATCCAATTCCTTGTGCCGTTCGAGGAATCCTTCAAAAACATCATCAGTTATGTAGAAATCTTCGGCATTTCTGAGTGCATCCGGACCGGCATTCTCTCCATCGAGTAGAAGACATTGGAAAACCTTCCAACTGCAATTATCGTAAGAATATTGTCAATAAAAAAAAATTGAAAATTACCGTATTGGATCAATCTTTCTGATATTCTCAACCATATCCTCATCTTTATTGTAAGTATTAACAACAGTGTTCAATTTGAACAAAACTTTATAGTCGCGACACCACTGGCGCACTTTCAATATTTGTTCTAAATGGGCTCTATTGCCCTGTCCGTGTCGTCCGATTTTCCGATTGATCTCCTCATCGAATGAATCGCACGATACGGCCATTATATCCAAATAATCGCCGTATAGCTTGAACCATTTTTCTGTGATCAACGAACCGTTCGAAATTATCGACACTGACGGCAATTGTAAGTCTTCTTTACAATATCTGACCAATTCGCCCAAAAAACGGCCGCGTTGTGGCAAAAACGGTTCACCGCCGCTGAAATTAATTTTTTCCATGCCGGCTTTGTGCAGCATTTTCAGGCCGGTTTTTGCAACGTTCACGTCGAGAATATACGACGTTTTCGCCGTATGAAAACAGAAACCACAACTGTAATTACAGACGCGAGTCAAGTGATAATTGACGCTTTTCGGTACGATTCCATTGGATTTCGTTGGATCTTCGTCGATTTTATTGGAGGATAATCGCCGGACGAAATAGTACAAAATCGGTATTATCGATAATATTAGGAAAAAGTCGTCGAATTTATACATTTTTCGCTTTCTATTCACTAAAAATAAGTCACCTTGTTATGTTGGTTCGACTTTGAGCACACAGTACTTTTGGAATTTGCGTTGCAATCGATTTTATAATAGAGGAATACGTGTAGTTCCCCTGTACGATGATTTTGCGCAGTTGACGGGTAAAATACCAAAATATACGAAAGTAACGTTTTAAAAAATGCATTTATAAGTGATATCAAATATTTTATTTATAATAATAATTGTTTAATTGAAACCGATTAATTTTCCTTTGTTATCAGTAGTTTTATACCAAAGCAATTTCATGGCAATCACGTCGCAACAATGTAAATTATCATCACAGCAATAATAATTATAATTGGGTTTTTAAATTAGTTAATTTGAAAATTAAGCACTTTCTGTTATTTTTTTAAACGTAATTTTCCTCTATTTTGTACTATTGTATCCGATTTCGGTGCCTACAATCAATACGTTCGTGCATATTTAATTGTATAACTTTAACTGGTCTAAATATGTGAGTGTCACGATAATTTCGCTATCAATAAGTGTTTATACAGTTAGAAATAATTGCATCATCATTATTATTATTCCATTATTATATTCTTCTATTATAATTTGTTTTCTACCGATAAGGTAATTGAAATCAATACATAAAAACTGATTAGACGCTGAAAATGTGTCCATTTTTAATCCACTGTTGATTCGTTTTTTAATTTAGTCCCGTACAATTCGACTTGTGAAATTCGTTTTAATCATTTTAACCATGCGAATTATATAGTTAATATATAGGGAAATATTTTCCTGATTCTAGCAACCCCCATATTTAAATTGTACGGTGAAAATGAAGTACGTGACCCATTGTCTAGCGTTAATAAGTTTACACAGTGGCGTAGTGAGAAGTTAAGTGTTCCGATTTACAGGACGGGCCCCAAATTCACGCAATACATACTATAGTATCGTGTTTATTTGTCCTAAATTCCCGGACAATGGGGCGCCTTCCGGGCCCGGGCCCGTGTTCCGCTGAATCCTGCTCACTACACTACTGGTTTTCCAGGAATTTTCTTCTCAAGTGGAAAAACCAAATTTCAGCAACTTATACTTTTAATGTGCCAACCTCTTGGCTTACTCTGTATAATTTCCAACTTTTATCAATTATTGTGGTCTTATCATTATTTAAAGAGTATTCTAAACCCGCTTTTTCGTTGTTACGTTAAGTACAAAGTCTCTATTTGATGACTTTTCCAGCACAAATATATAAATAAAAGTATAAAAATCATAATAAATTCAGTATTATTACAGTGATAAACCAAATAACAACCACAAAATTAACAGTAATGAAATTTCCACTATTTCTCCTATTTTTAATCGCAGGTAAATTCGTATATTTATAACTAGTTTTATAATTAATTCATTGTATTCTTATGCAGCAATAAATGGAGATTCAATCGTTGATTTACCAGAATTAGGAAGAATCGAAGGTAAACTCGATGAAAGTTTAAATGGTCGTCAATTTCATTCGTTTGAAGGAATTCCATACGCTGTCCCGCCAGTTGGTAAATATCGTTTTAGGGAACCACAACCGTTGCAAGAACCGTGGAGAGGTACAATCAAAGCTACAACAATCTATAAGTGCTTACAATACAACCATTATACACCACCTGGCGGTGATTACGTTATCGGTAATTATCAATTTTTCTGTACTTAATAACTCCAATTGAACAACAATGTACCTAGGGGAAGAAGATTGTTTATATTTGAACATCTACACTCCAACTCTGGATAGACACGCGAAATTGGACGTTATCGTCTACATTCATGGTGGTGCTTTTATGTTCAATTATGGTGGTTTCCAACAACCCCACTATATTCTCGATAAAAACGTCGTATATGTTAGTTTAAATTATCGTCTAGGACCTTTGGGTTTTTTGAGTACTGAAAGCGATCTAATTCCCGGCAATAATGGGATAAAAGATCAAATTTTAGCGTTGCAATTTATTAAAAGCCACATTGGACATTTCGGTGGTAATCCGAATTCGATTACAATTATCGGAATGTCCGCCGGTGGTGCTAGCGTTCATTTGCACCTTCTCAATCGAAAATCGCGCGGTTTATTCCAGCGCGCGATATCTCAAAGCGGTTGTGCCCTGAATCCGTGGGTTTTAATGGAGAAACCGCTGGAGAAGACGCGTAAATTAGCAGCGATAGTTGGTTGTGATTCCGGTAATTTGAAAGAATTAGTTGATTGTTTACGACGACGGCCCGGTCGGCAAATTCTACAGAGTGTTAAACATTTCCAACCGTTTCTTTACAATCCGTTCTCACCGTTCGGTGTAGTTGTCGATGGGAAATGGTCGAAAGATCCTCTATTGCCCGATCATCCGTATCGTTTGATTTCAAACGGCGACATTGCCGATGTACCGTGGATTGTTTCCAATGTTGGTTCAGAAGGTTTATATCCGGGTGCTGATTTTTATCACGATCAAAACATGGATCAACTCGACAAAAATTGGGATGATTTAATACCGTTTGTACTCGATTTCAATTATACGATCAATCCAAATCAACAACGATCGATTAGTAGGAGAATTCGTGATTTTTATCTAAACGACCAACCGTTAACTAAACAAACGTATAAGCAATTAATTCAATTAATAGGCGATCGTTTGTTTCTCGTTGATTTAGAGAGAGCAGCCCGTCGACATGCATCAATGACAAAATCACCGGTTTATTATTATTATTTCAGTTATCGCGGCCAATATAGCCGATCTGATGATAGAACCGGAACCAGAATAGATTTCGGTAATTACCCTCTATTTAACCAAATTATTTTACTGACAAAACAAATTTAGGGGCTTCCCATGCTGACGATACCAGTTATATTTTTAAAACAACAATGGATACAACATCGGACGATAACGATCGAAAAATGGTCGATTTATTGCTTGAAATGGTGACAACATTCGCTCGAAACGGGTAATTTCACTCATTTCAATTTAATTCCAAGTTAATTGCAATTGATTCGATAGAGTACCGAAAGTGCCGACCGAATGGATACCGGTATCGAAAAATGTTGGAGATCCTTTCGTTTATTTGAAAATCTCATCGGCTGATCGATTGCGAATTGAAACTGAACAGTTTCTTGGTAATCGCCAATTCTGGGATAGTTTACCGTTTGAGGAGAATCAGAAATTGTTCTTCACCAAAGATGAATTATAATTGTTTTTTCTCGTTATAAATGAATTGATTGTTGGCTCTCCAATTGTTTGTTCTGATCCTACCTTATTTTTACATCAATATTTTTATTCAAAAAATGAGACGATTAAATGTGTGAATAACTGTTCTATTTTTAAAACTCAATAAAAGACAGAAAACTTTAAATTTTAGTAAGGTATGTATGATGATTTTATGGATAATTTAGTTTACTATTCCGTAATGAGAACTATAAATCAATATTTTGTATACATTTGGAATAAGTTATTCAAATATAAAGAGTTAACTTAACGAACTTTGTTCTCAGTGAATTCTAAAAGCATGAATTCGATTCACCTTATTGTTTTAACAAATCAACGGTTGTTTTAACATAATTTTTGACATTGTTAAACACTAAAATATAGTCATATCGGCATAATCGATGGAATAATTTGTGAGAATTTGCTTGAAACGCCTTCATGTGTTCTCTATTCATTTTGTGCCAATTTGAATTTTTTTTAGACTTTCGTAGAACTCCGCCGTCTAGAGCAAATTTTAAAATTATCGAGTATCCCAGTACGAATTTACAGAACGACAATCCGATGATTGGATTGAAAACTTCGGAGAGAAAAGATTCGGTAAAGGAGCCGGGGCTCCGGGCTCATGTGATTTTCAAAAGCCTCGCGGTGTCGATTTTGTATTTATGTTGTACCGAATTGAAAAATATTACTCTTTTTCAAACCCAGAGCCCCCAATGCTTCCAAAGTTTAAGCCGGGCCTGTACATCTGTCGTATAAACACAATTATTNTTAATCGACCAGTGGCTCTAAAAGTCAAGGTGAAAATTTCTACCCCTATTTTTTCTAAAAATACGGGACCGAATACGTGGTTCAAATAATGTCGAGCAATTCGATTATACCCTAGAAATAATATTAATTTTTAATTAATTCATCAAATAAATTCTTATTGTAATTATTGACAAAAATATGAAATAGTATCAAGGCTAATGTTTGTTGTCAGTGACAATATGATACGTTTCAATTCAACAAGCCATTAATGATCCCTAGAATATCGAATGCCTATCATTTACTGAATAATTGAAAAAAATAAGCAAATGAAAATGATTTTATTCGAAAGACAAGAAAATGTTTCATTAACACTAAATTCGTTAGTATTAATTCACCTTTCTATCGTGAAGCAACGATACAATTCAAACAATTGAATTCGTTATCAATAAATGTTAAAATGGAACATGTATGGAATGAATTAATGAAGCGTGATAGTTTAATTATTGTGAAATTTTTGGGATCGACAATTTATCAATTTTATTTTATGAAAATACTCTTGGTATTGTTTTTAATCATACAACTATTTGGACAAGTGATTCAAATTCATTTATTTATAAATGAATTGAGTGTGTTACAGTTCATCCAATATTCAACATCGTTTTTTCTGAGTTTCTATGTAATTATTCATTTCACTGAAATTCGACGAATTAAATAAATTTAATACTATTACGTGAAATTTACAGCCGATATTGGGTGCCATTATACTACTAATTGATCCAAAATTGGTTGAAAATTTGTTTAACGACGTTGATATATGGCCGATTGACAATGCAAGTGAATCAACAAAGAGAAAAATTAAAGTGGAAAGGAAAATTGTTTCCATTTTCACGATTATCCATATAACTGTTGCAATATTCTCTGGTTTTGCTCTTCTTCTTTTCAATCGTTATGATTACACAACATTCTCGCCAATCAAATATTTCACTGATTATCATCCTGAATATTCCGACATATTC
>JACDRQ010000600.1:9422-29951 GCA_013841215.1 Hycleus cichorii
ATTAAACTTCCGGATTTATTCGTTAGCAAACAGATAAAAGAATATATAAATAATAGTGAAAGGGGGAGGTAAATTTTACGATAATTTCCGCTCATAAATTCTGTATACTTTACAATTTTAACGTACATATGTATTTATAATTGTAATCTATAATTAGATTTCCGTTTCTATATAATTCCATTCCTTTTCCTTTTCGTTATTTATTTATTTAATTGGAAATTTTGGTAAAGTTCAATGGAATTCTCATACAGAGTGTTCAATAGTCTTTCACCTCATTGTTGGCCATGCCCTTTATATACAGTGTCGTAACTTTGTCCATACTGCACTTCATTTGATATTTATCAAATTAATGAGTAAAGCTACACCACATAAAAATAGCATTACCAACTGCAAGATAAAATACAATACACACTGTACATGACGTTCAGCAGTTGGCACATAGAGTCGTAGATTAGTTCAACCTAAACTACGTTTAACATTCATTAATGAATTGTTTGACATAGCTGAATTATGTTACAGGGCTATGTAATGAAAATTCTGAGCTAAATTATACAAAATAGCAAGAGAAATTGTTTCGGATATTAATACGTCCCTGTTCCATGAAGAAGACCAATGATTCATCGATTTCAGTCAACATAACAATTGTTAATTTAATTCTTAACGGTTTTTACGTATTGAAATGACACAAATACCAACAATTTAACGTTAATTTTACGTCATTTTGCCTCTATTAAAAACGTTGTTACTTTTCATTTATCGTAACTATAGAGCAGATTTTATTATTGAAAGATTCTATTTAAATCACCGATAACAGAGATAAATCTATCAGTATTTACATTATCAGAAATAGTTGTCTTTTTGTAGTTGAATTTAAGAAGTACATATTCTAATTTTCGTAATTTTGTGAAACTGACACTGAAAAAAATTAAAATAGAAACAATGAAAATCCACAATAATTCGCCTCCATATGTTAAACTCGTTTTTACATCTAATTATTATCAATTTCCGCTCATTAAATGTACAAGACTTTCATTTAAAACAAAACAAATATAAAATTAGTAGAGTACAATGAAAATCCACAATCATAAGCCTCCTTGGGTTAGAAGCCTGTCAATCTATTTATTTATAATCAAATTTTAGACTTCAGGTTTCAAAAACTTTCTTTGAGGTCTAGACAATATAAAATTAACACAAATAATTCACATTACAATGAAAATACACAACCACTCGCCTCCGTGACTACTTGCTCTTTTATCTATTAAATGTTAGGTGTCAGGTGTCAAAAATTTCCGTCAAAAACTAAACAAATTTAATATTAATATAAATAATTCACAGCATCAAGCTATAAACAGTTAAACCATTAAAGAGGTGAACGACTAGAACATTTAAATTCGTATACAACCGATATTTATGTATAGACTTTCCACTTTATAATAAGTAAATATAAATAAAACAAACAAAATTAATATTACAGGACTATCTTATTATTTTTCATTAACTCGCTTGAAATTTATGAGAAATTATCAAGCAGCTATGTTGTAAATATTCGTTCACTATCAATTTCAAATGAAATGAGAAGAGAATAACAAGCAAAAACTCCTACTTTTATCTGTCAACCAAAATAATTGTGACTTGTTATATGGGAAATAGTGCTAGAAATTCAGCCTCATTAAAATGAAGAGTACTACAAAAGTACTTGAAATTAAAAAAGAGAATCATAAGGTTGTAAAAGGGGATGAATTACAATTTTTTACGTTAACAACTCAAGAGGAATCATAAAATTTACCTACTGATTATTAATTCATATCGTTCTGCTTATTTATTCACTTTCACTAATACTTGAGTCAAGTTGTTTATAGACAAAGCATATTTCTTCTAATCATATTTTGAATGCAAATTACAATTTTGAATATATTAAAAAAATATAAAAGCACGTAACAAAAAATTCCAAAGGATCATCAATTCTTTAACATTGTACAAATTAGAGTTCATATAGTAAAAGTCCCTTGCAAAATTCCAGAATAACACTCATTTAAAATTCAAATTACTCCTACTATTTTTACTAAAATCAAGAATTTCTACATTGACAAATTAATGGAAAATCCATACAGTTTTAATAAACAGGCAAATATTTTTAAAATAATCATCCAGTTTGAATTTTGGTAACTATGAGAGAGAAAAATTAAAGCAAAATATAAACTAAAAGTCCTAAAATTACACATAATCCAGTCATAAATCTCACAATCATTAGTAATTCTACATTTCAAATTTAAAAGTAGGAGAATCAAAATAAACTCTCTTCAGACTGTATATACAGACTGGTCTATTATAAAATATATGAATTTTCAATTGTCAATTAGACTAATCCAAAAAGCATGCGCAAATCACATAAATGGTGGCGCTGATGTCGTGTAGTATGTACTATAATAAACATGCCTATACTGTATAATTTTGTTAATTTTCAAAGTGATATTTTGATGACTACTTGATTTCGTTTTGAAATTAGAGCACATTGAACTAAACATTAATGATATCAAACAGAAGACGACCACACACGTACATATACATATACATATATGACACATACAAGTATAAAAATCTAAATTTGTAAAAATAACAGTGAATTTGTTTATTTTTTGAAAAAAAAAATTGGATAATTCCACTATTATTATCATC
Source organism: Hycleus cichorii (assembly GCA_013841215.1). NCBI lineage: Eukaryota > Metazoa > Arthropoda > Insecta > Coleoptera > Meloidae > Hycleus > Hycleus cichorii. The sequence continues at coordinate 12,099 of JACDRQ010000600.1, forward strand.
AACAAGACAAGCAATGGAATGGAAAACAAAAGGCAATTAGTTTTATCAACAACCAGAACCAAAACTAACAGCTGCTAGTTGTTTTAATATAAAAATAACTGATATTTGTCGTATTTTTTAGGCTAAAGAACCCAAAAAAATCAAGAAAAAAATCTTTAATTCCGATTAATTTAGAGTTGTTATCATCAAGACCAATATTGTTTCATTTTCCTCATTAATGAAATAAATTTCTATGCAGTACAGTGTACTAAATGAGAGTGCATCCGTTTATTTACAACAAACAACAAGCAACAACATAACAAGAACAACAACAACAAAATGAGTCATATTATTAATTATTTTTGTCGTTTTTCATTTGTTTTAATAATATATAAATAGACACAGATGACTTGATTTGTAACAAATAAATTTTGTACTATATCGTTCTGGATCGTACTCTGTAACTTTTTATAAATAGCCTCTAACCATAGTCATAGTGTCTTTTACAACAATTTATTGGTCTACAATTGTGATGACAGAAAATCTTCCAAACTTAATTTTTTTTTCTCAGAAATCTTCTAATGTAATCCCCTGAACACACAAACTCTACCAGAAAATAAAATCAAAAAATAGGGGTGCTAATTCGAAAAACTTATAACGTCATTTCTTCGAATTGATACTTAAGAGGTATAGTCGTTTTGACTTAATCACAAATAAACAATTAAAAAAATTCGGATTATGCCTTGCTTTTCGCTCACAATGTATATAATATTTATAATTTTGAATGTAATTATAGTTGGCTAAAATAGTGGAAATAGTAAAATTTTTGTTTACAATTACAGAATTCGAGCCAATATTCAAAATAGAGGGTCATAACAAAGAGACAAATGTGTTGATGACTTATACTACAAGACTATTACTCATACGATCAATAATTATAATTTCAGTCAGTTTTCTTTTTTTCAGTAGTTAGACAATTAAATTTGCAACTCATTGCTTAAATTTAGAGTTTATTGCCAAATAATTTGACAGTTAAATTAGCCGACAATTAATGAACAAAATGATTTAAACTGTATGATAATGAGAGATAGTTTTTTTTTCGCTTCTTCTTTCTATTAGACTTTTTACAGTTGTTTTTTGTATCATTAAACTAATTTGTTGATTAATTAGAGCATACAAACTGTGTGTTAATATGTGTGGATATATCACGTGTCTCACCTAATAATGTACCATATAAAAAAATACATTATTGTATTTACATGTATTAATTTGTAACAATTTGTCATTGACATTTAGTGTATTCACTGTGAAAATTTTAGAAAGAAAAAAATACCGTTAAGAATTGAAGGTTGAAGACGACATTGAAATTGATATTTAGAGAATGATTATAGAAAATAAAGCATAAAAACCATTATGACTAATAGTCTAATGTAAAGACTTAAAGAGTTACATAAAGAAAGCCTCATTATCAATTTTATTTAATTGCACAAAAAAAGGCAAAAAAGTGATGATAAATGTAAACAAAAAACTTTGCCGTGGAGACATGGGAGACCAAAAAACTTTGTCATACAATCAAAAAACTATATCGTTTTTTTTTATTATATCAAAATTATTTAAAATATGATGATGTAGTTTTTTGTTATGTCAAAATTGTTTGACATTCAATAATGTAATTTTCTGATGGTCTGACAAAGTTTTTTGAACTGCCATATTTCCAAGACAAAGTTTTTGAACGTGTGATAATAAAAGTTTGTTTACTGTAAATACTTGCCTCTTATTAGCATTCCTAACAGTTTTTACATTACAAGAGGTACTTCAAAATATCAAAAGTTTCAAAATTGTGACAATGAAATAAGTCAGAAAAAGTTACAGCTACTTTTGGATTGTTATTATTGTACACAAATAAAGCACAAGCTACATCATAATAAATAATATAAAAATGCTCAGAAAATTAAAAAATTTACAAAAAGTTTACATTATGACAAACGAAAATGCCACATAAAGGAGAATACTAGCCTTACACAAAGTATAGAAAACAATTGTGATAGGAGTGTTTAGAAGGCATAAAAAAGTTACAAAAATGTGACATTAAAATAAATCTATAGACAGTTACAAATTCTATGCTTTTGGATTATTGTTATTTTTGTGGAATTACACAAATAAAACATAAAAAGCATGATTACAAATAATGTAAAAATGCTTAGGAACTTCGTAAATATCTTACATTACAAAAAAATAATACACATAAAGAAAAATACTAACCCCTCCTACAAGTTAGATAGAGAGTCTTAAAAGATATAAAAAAATTACAAAATTATGTCACTGGAATAGATATCTAGAAATGATAATTCTCCTTTGTATTTTTATGGAATTACACTAACAAAAATTGAAAATTTGGAAAGTTACACAAAAAGACACATGAAAATGTCAATTTTGTGGAATTACACAAACAATTCATAAGCAACGTAGAGATAAATCATGTAAAAATGCTTAGATTTTTAAAAATTCCAAAAAGCTTGCATTATAACAAAAAAGATTACATATAGCTAAAGAAAATTATTAGCCTCTCGTAACCATTCCTATCAATCATCACATTAAATAAGGTATAAAAACATAATTGGTGTGCTTGAAGGTACAAAAAGTTACAAAATTGTAACACTGAAATAAAACTAGGAGAAGTTGCGAAAATTGTCATTTTGAATTACTGTCTTTTTTGTCATAAAGCATAAAAAAGTTGGGCGATTTGAAAATGTTACAAAAATGTTACATTATATTGTAACAAAATAAAACATTACTTTCTCATTAGCATTATGGATAATTTATAGAATTAAACAAGAACGATATATTTTTTCAATCTGAAGTTATTTTAACCACCTGCTTCCATAGAAAAGACTAAACATCTGCCTCTAGGACAATAAAAAAATAACAAGACTTAACAAAAATTTGACCAAATACAAAAAACATTCAAAAAGTAGAAAAAGATAACTTCATTATTTAATTTTTCGATAATTACAACTATTCTTCAATCTCAATAAAAAGTTGCATTCAAGACTTTAAAAATATTACCCCAATTTGACTTAAATTGATGTAAACCACCAAAATGAGCAATTTTGCGCCTCTAAAGTGGCATACAGTATATAAAATTTATATTATTCTTCAAAACTGTAATAGTTGATTAAATTATAAAGAAGAAACTGACAAATTGTAATTAGAGCATATCTTACAGGAATTTGCAAGACTGTTTTTATAATAAACAATCAACAATACAATTAAGAATGAAAAGCAAAAAATGTTTAATTGTTTCAATTATTGATTGACTGATTTTTAAACGAAAAACAAGAACACAATAATATTAAATACTATTAACGCTATAAAATCCGTATAACGGTGATTTAAACAAAAACAAAACGATGACTAAATTAACAATTGACAAAGAATAACAGTAATAAGAAGAGTAACGAAAAAAGGTTATAATTTCCTATCCTAAAAATCAATAGTTTTTTTCCACTAAAAAACAGTATCAATAATAAAAATTCTACAGTTAAAAATGCATTGATTATAACAAACTATAAAATAACTTAATCTATAAATCATTGTTGAGTGTTTTTTGCGTTGAAATTTTAAATTAATTCACCCATTGTTTTATATCTTATTGTTCCATTTAAAAAATAATAAGAATAATAATAAAGAAAACTATATTGTATTGTATTTAAAAAGAAAATTTCCTCCATTTACTTTCTCTTATCATTAAAACTGTACTTAACGCATACAATTTTTCTCAAATTCCAATTTTTTTCCACTTGTTAAGTTGTTGATAAAACTAACAATAAGTAATAATTGTAGTATATACAAGCTAGAACGTATAGAAATTATAGGGAAAGTTTTAAACTAAATTACAAAAAGGTCACTTATCAATCTATGTCTTACTTAAATGTATTTATACATTTACAAAACCATATTTGGTAAAATTTAACGTTAAGGGTATATTTAAATAGGAATCATAATAAATAACAAAGCAGATAAAAAGGAGTGAATTAATGATGACATTATTGCACGCTCTTTGAAATTTATATCTCTCTATCAAATATTTTAAATTATAGACATACATATGGTTTACCACAAATAGATCTTAATGGAATAAAGGTTAAAATTGATCCAAAAATAGGATAACCTACAAATTGACTTCTACTATAGATAGAAATCTAAATTGTATCCCAAAAAGGGATTCTATAACGGTAAATCAAATTTTTGTTCTATATGAAAATACAAACCATTTTTTGTTTTTATAACCTATTTGAAATAGAGAAAAATCAATTTTTTGATTGAGCCTTTTGCTAGACCTTGAACTTGAAGTAATCAAATTATAATTCTTTAATCGAGTTTTCTAAGCAACTATTTACAAATACCTTAATCTACTTAGATGTTAACAAATAAATATATAAAATATCGGGCCTTAATTTTGGCAAAAATTCGAAAGTATTTGGCAAAAAATTGAATTAATGATACCTACTGAACAATCTTCTTGAATAATGCATTTTATCGGAAATTAAGCCGAATCATTGGATGGGCTTGAAGCACGATACACGAAGAAGAACTAATACTAAGGTCTAAATAAAGTTCAAAATTTGGGGATTTTAAAGCTCCAAACCTTATGAAGGGCAAATTTTTAGACGTACTCCAAACCGAAACATAGAAAAATCTCAATACTGAGATCTACACTTCATAATTAGGACAAAAAATATGAAGTACTGAGGTCTACACCTACATATTACAAGGATACGAATTGAAAATTTGAGGATTTCTAAGGTCCAAATACTTAAATAGAGCTTTATATTTAATTTTTTGGAATTCGATATAATTTACTGAAATTACTGAGGCCTATCTTTAAAGTAAGAATCCAAAAATAGCTAACGTATTGAGATCTATAACTTTCATAAGGACACAAATACCAAAATTTGAAAATTCAAATAAATGGAATGTTATAAATCTTTATTTTCATGGGGTCAATACAATTTACAATGAAGCTACTACTAAAATCTTCTTATCTGAAGATATCAAAAACTTAGATAGACTTATTGTTAGATCTGTAGATGCAATTACCAAATTTTGAAGATACTATGCATTCAATCAAGTGCAATTTTAGAAAACGTTATTTCAAGATCAGTATGATTTACAATAAAGCTACTGCCTAATTTTAAAATGAAAACATCAATCCTAAAAGATGAGAATGGCACAAATATGAACTTATTGAGGTCTATAACTACATATTACAAAGTTACACATGTCAAAATTTGAAGATTTTCAAAGTCCAAATGAGTGGAATTTTATAAAACTTTATTTATAAGAGGTCAATACAATTTACAATGATTTGACTGAGATTTAATTTAAAAATAAAGACATAAATCCTAGAATCTTTGTATTTGAACATATCAAAAACTGTAATGCACTTGGATCTGCTCCTATTAAGGTCCATTTTTACACGGTCAAACCATTTGCACAAACCGGTTTGTTGAATCCATTTGCGCAAATTTAACTCAAATAAATGTTGCCGTTCACACGTTCAATTTAATTTGAGCAATTGTAGCGTGGGGAACACCCGAAAATGTAAATAAAAAAAAAGTCAATTATTTAACAGGATTAACGAGCCTGGTGGTCGCAGATTTTCGTCGATGCGCATGGCCGAGGTTGGAGCTGAAGCTTGAACATCGTTCAAACGTTCAAACCAATACACCAACCTCAAACCGATTTTCTGTCCGGACAGATTTAACTCAAACCAAATTTTTTGGTTTGCGCAAACTTCAAGCCAATGTTTACACGTAAAGATTTATTTGTGCAAACTGGCTTGTTCAAACCAATTTGCGCAAATGGCTTGAGCGTGTAAACGGCCATTTAAAAAGACACAAATACCAACTGAAGATATTATACGCCCAAACAAGTAGAATTTTAAAAAGAAAACTTTTTTTCAAGGAGGCCAGTATGATTTAAAATGGAGATATTGTCTACTTTTAAAATAAAAATACAAATCCTAAAAGATATGACGTACTGAGGTCTATAACTACATACATACAAAGACACAGATGCCTAAGTTTAAGAATTTTATACATCCAAAAAACGAACTCAATTTTTAGACAGCCTTATATGATTTAAAACTTCTTGAAAATAAAGTCACAAATCCTTAAATCATAATATATGAAGATGTTAAAAATATGAGGCATTTATGTTTGTACCTACTATAAGGATCCAAATGATAAAATTTCCAAACAAAGAGAATTTCATAAAACTGTATTTTTAGATAAACACAATTTGTAATAAAACTACTGAGGTCTATCTTTAAAATAAAGATACCAGTCCTAAAATATGGAGATTATGAAAAATATGGCATACTGATGTCTTTAAACGTGCTTCAAACATAGCAAAAAGAGCTCAATACTGAGGGTCTATGCGTGTTATTGAGACAAAAATGGCAAACTTTGAAGACTTTAAGCATGTAACCAAGAGCTTTAGCTTTATAAAACTCGATTTTTAGAACATCAATACAATTAACAATGAAGTAAAAACATAAACAAACAACATTTTTAGAGTCAAAAGTTTATATAAATTCAAATAATAATAGAAAATTTCTACTCACTTTTAACGTAACACTATCCCCTGATGCTTTAATCATATCAATAATCTCCTCTCTTGATTTATCTTCAACTGGTATACCATTAACTTCTAATAATTTATCACCAGGTAATAAACCAGTTTCATTATTATGTTGTATAATTGTACCAGGTTCAGCAAATATTACAGCTTTCATTGTTATATGATTATTTAATATTGTTGTTGATGATATTGTTGATGATGATGATAATGATGTTGATGAAGACTGAGATAATAATGATGAATTATCACATATACCACTATTGTTACTATTAATATTATTATTATTTATATTATTATAACTATTAACACTATGATTATTATTATTTATAATTTTATCACAAACACGTTCTAATACCATTGCACGACGTAATGAAAACCCAAAATCATTACGTGGTGGTTTTTGACGTTGTATCGTTAGAATTCTTGGTTTTGGTAAAATTAATGGTGCTATTGGTGGTAATGGTAAGTCTAAATTCTCATCGAAAGTTGATGTACGTGACCATCTAAATTTGAAAAAAAAAATGAAACTAACATTTTTTTTTTAATTATCTTGGGGTATTTTTACCTGTGAAATCCCTGAGACTCACCAACTGGACTAAGTGAAAATGGTGGTGTTGCAAATGATGAATTCGTTGTATCTGTTAAACTATCAGCACTAGGTGATGTTGATGTTATTACTAATAATTCATTACCCAAATTCTTATTATCAATTAAATTATTAATAATATTACCATTTGTTTGTGGTAAATTTTGATAAGTTATCAATTCATTTTGTATTGTATTCCTTATTAAATTATTGTGTTGATCATTATGATCATGACTATTATCTTGATGTTGGATAACATTAACTCTTGGTGTTTTCAATATACCACGTTTCGGTGGTTTTGGTGGTAATGGTGGTAATTGTTTACCATTTTGTTGTTGTGGTGGTAATAATTGAGGATTATTAATTGAATTCAAACTAGTTTCAGAACTATCAGATTGTGTATAACCACCACCACTACCACAACTACCACCATTACCAATTGAATCGAAATTATTTAAATTCGTTGATGGTGATCCGGGTAATGGTGGTGATGATGACGTTGATGATAATGATGGTGGTGGTGGTGGTGGATTTAAATTTAATAATGGTGAATCAACAGCATGTTCTAAACTTGCTAAAAAATCAGCAGTATAATCGGCTGTTATACCAGATGGTAGTTTTTCTTTTTCTTTTCGACGACCACGAATCTTTAACGAACGACGTACCTATGAAAATACAATTGATTATTAATGAATCAAAACATAATCCAATCATTGTTTATTCTATTTGTTATAATTAAATATTAATTATAAACAACTATAAACATGTATAATTTTATATCAACATATAATAGAGGCATTAATTATAAATCGTAAAGTTTAATGTCCTCTCATTAGTCGACCTTTATAACTTATTTGTTATCTCTTGGATTATTTTTTTGTTTATTTCCAACTGTTACAGTAAGGCTCGTTAAAACTGTTAAAATTGTTAAAAATAAGGCTCGTTCCTCCTCTTATTTCTAAAAATATCAAAAAGATGCGCAAATATCTGTGCAGTATTATAAAAAACAAAGAATCTTCTAATTTACTATCAAAATCTATACAAATTACACAAAATTGGTTAAATTTCAAACAAATTTTTTTTTCTACGATCGGCCGGAAACTGTCAAGTTTCGGCTTCTGTTTGAACACAGAAAGTGTCAATTTTCAGTCTTGTTATACCGACAACGGCCGTAAATCCTGATTTCCAATTGGTGTATTACATTAAAGTTAAAGTTTCCGCTGTATATTTCTAAATTTGATAGAATTTTTTTTTTAAACGAAACTCGTCTTTAAATGCACTTTGAAAGGATCTTTCCAATGCTCTTTAAATCATTTTAATCAAGTGAAAAACAAATGGGAAATCGCTGATCAAACTTTGAATAGAAATACAAGTACCTAGTATGGTTACAAATTGGCAAAAAGATTTTGAAAATTAGCTGATATCAGTTTGTTTGTCAACAAAAATATAAATATTCCGATTTTTATTACATCTACTTAATTATCAATAATCACATAACTATCAAATAATTAAAATTTTTCATTGATTACGATTTCACTTTATATCCAAAATTATAACGAGAAAGTCCTATTATTACAGGAAGTGAATAATTACCGTTATTTTTATGTAAAATTTGAAAAAAAAAATTAATATAGAGTGATTTATTTTTGTAAAAATACTCATTTAAAAGTTTTAACCAGTAAACTACAATGAAATTTAATAGAAACACTCTGTAGATAACTACTGATATGAATAAAGATAAATAGACTTTCTATATTGTACCGGTTATCAAATATGTGACAATTAATAGTGAAATTACACGTAAAAACTTTTATCTTCTACAATTTATTAGTCGGTCTATCTCTGTCTTTCTTATTCTACTATAAAAATAGTATATACGATATTTATATATACCATAATTTTTGTTTTGGAAAATAACTGAATAACAAAAAATATGGCCTTCTTCATAAATAATCAATATATAAAACTTTCCAATGTAATTAAGATTTGTAACAAGTGCATTTGAAATAGTAAAATTATATAAATAATTTCTTAAGATTCAAAACATCCAATTTTCAGATTAATTTCAAAAGAGAATTGCAGAATTTTAATCAAGAAATTATAATTAAAGGTTAATTAATTATAATCTAATTTAAATCATGGGTCATTAAAACTGTAAATATTTATCGATATAAAGAAGAAAAGCCAGAAATTATATTCTACAAAAAGGCTAAGAAATTATTTTAGAAACTAGACTCTTATTATAGAATTAGACTTCTAGTTGGTCCTTCCTGATATTGTTTTACTAAGGAAGTGTCAATTTTTATGGTTTTCAGGATTACTTAAGAACGGAAGAAACAATGACTTCAGTTAAAAGAGCAGAACAATTGTTTAGGCTAACACTTTTAGTTGGACCTTTTAGGTATTTTTGTAAAAACAGTAAAAGCTCTGAAAGCCTCAATTTATAAATCTGGTAATTATAAAAGTGGTAAATCTCTGTAACCATTTACAAGATATTTCAAGTTTTCATAGTTTTTAGCATAATCCAATGACAGAACTAGCTTAGATAGATAGCTTAGATATTTAGTTAGCCCTTTTCGATATTTTTGTGCTAAACAATCGAAGCACTGAAGATCTAAATGTATAAATCTGAAAATGTTACAAATTACTGAAATCATTTACAAAGGACTATATATTTTAATGAATTTCAGAATCGCTTATAATCAAACCCATTTTTTGGATTAGTAAAGATTTTTAATTGGTTTTTTTTAGTTCTTTTTTCTAAACAGAGAGTTCTGTAGTTCTAAATTTATGAATCTGATAATATTCTTAGTCCCTGAAGCCGTTTGCAAAAAACTACAAAATTTCACTACTATTAGAATATATTAAGAAGAAAGAAGAGCTCCAATTATTGGGACTAGCTAAAAGTTTTAGTTGATCCCATTTGGTGAGAAAGTCTAAATTCATGTATTTACAGATGGTGCAAGACTCTAAAAACGTTTGGAAGAGACTACCAATTCTTATAATTTTCAGAAAAACTCAAAAACAGAAAAAGCAGCTATTAAAGGGCCAAAACCATTTCTGGGCGGATTAAGACTTTTAGTTGACCCTTAAAGGGATTAATACAAAATAATACGAGCTATGAAAATACATAAATCTGAAAGTGTATCAAATTCCTGAAATCATTAGCAAGAGATTACAAATTTTTATGGTTGTCAAAATGGCTCCAGAACAGAAATATCAGTTCCACCAAAAACCATTTTGAGTCTATATAACACTTTTAAATGACCTTTTTGATATTTCTTTACAAAATAATGAGAACTCTGAATATTTAAAATCATGAATCTGAAAATGTAAGTCACTGAAGCCATTTGCAAAAGGTTTCAAATTCTCACTATTTTCAAAAGAACTCAAGAACAGAAGAAATAACGGGTCCAATTATAAGATCAACATTTTTTTGCTTCAATTAAGAGCTAGTAATGACACTTTTTATCTATTTCAACTTTGATTGAAAGCCAAGAAGTACCGAAATCTCAATACTGATTGAAAAACCAAAAAAAAGTTCGAGTCGAATTTTAAATTTCGTTAAAAATACAAAAATTGGACTCAAAATGTTTAAAGCTAAAAACTGCGGCACAATAATAAAAATTAAATTATATCAATCCCTAAGATTACTGCTCTAGTTTCAGAAAACAAGTATTCTACATAGAATTTACGAATACAACAAATGAAATCGTTTGGCTGAACTAATAACGTCAAAAATACCACTAATTGGCCTATTTTAGTCCTGTTTTTATTAATCATTTAACACCTTTGGAAACTGTATCTGTGACCCACTATGCCAAATAGTTATTGACAACAAAACCACAAATTAAAAATACAAAATCTCAATTTTTTTGCTTTTGTAAAGCAATCTTGAGGAAGTATAATATCTATATCATCAATAACAGATGTTTAATTGTTTGTTCTCCTTTATAATAAATATTATTTATTGATGACTACTACACATTAGAGTTACTCGATCGCTTCTTATCAAAGGACTATCTTAAATCGTATGTTTGTTGCTATCGTAAAATTTTCAAATCCTTATCTAAAGATTAGGTATTTTGAAATTATAAACAATTTATAATTGGAGATGTTCATGTTATAAGATACAACATTTCTAATTAGATTAACATTTATATGGGTGCTAATTGTTCAGTTTTAGTTTACAATCGAATATCGATCGAATTGCAAAATTTGCAAAATTAAAACAATTCAAAAACAAATAAAGAATCATGAAGGTTGTAAAAATATTCTGATTGAAATTATGTATTGAGTTGAATTTGCCTTAACTGTATATTCTAAAGAAATTTTACCTCATCTAAACGTAAAAGTTCCTCAGCTGACATACTAGCACGTTCACGTTTTTGTTTCTCTTTTCTGTCTTTCTTATCACGTTTCCTTTTCTCTTTATCATCTTTATCAGATGTTGTTGATGATGATGATGTAACAGCACCAGTACCGGCTTTCTTTATAAAATTGAACATAGCGTTTATCTGGAACAAAACAAAAATAACAAAAAATTAGCATTATAATTTGAATTTTACATCTTCAAAATAATTTCACATCGAATTAAACAAAAGAATAATGATTATAATGATGATAATGATGATAGTTGAAGAATATTTTTGCTCGATCTTTTGATGGAATTTAAATTGCTACAGTTTTGTGGCTTAATAATAGAAGAGAGATTTGATATAAATCAGATCTTGTGTATTCTCTGGCTTTTAACCAAACTAAAAAAAAAAATTATTAGAAAAAAATTTAGGACAAGAAATTATTGAAATAGATCAATTTGAGAATTTATTATAAAAGAAATTTATGTTTATTCTTACATAATTTTAAACTTTTACAACTGAAAATTAATTAAATTCCCATGTAAAATTATTGAACTTTCTTGTTATTTCATCAATAAAAACTAAAATACAAAAAAAATAAAAATACAAACAACACACAGTAGGTGGGATGAATAGTCTGTGTATTGATTTATGATTAAGACACACCTAACAGTACAATTCACTTTTAAGGGAATATTATAGTCGATCTAATCCATTTCGATCAACCTACTATCAATATTTAAACTAAAATTGGATCATATTCTGTAACTTTTTAAAAACAGTCTCCAACTACATTTATACTGAAATGACAGTTAGTGCCAATAATGTCATGCTTGCGCTGTAATCTGCGTAGTGCAACTTTAGTCAGTTATGTCTTACTTGAATATAACTATGTACCTACTTAAGAAAATTAAAGAATACTGACTTATTTGTTGTAATTATTAGAAGGAAGAATTTCTTTTTTTGGCTTTTAATCTCTAATAGTAACAAAAAAGCAGAGAAAGTAACGGTATTCATTGATCTATTGTTAAATAGAAAGAAATTAACAACATTATTCAATAGGAATGGAAAAATTTAATTAAAAACGACTTTTTAAAGGAAATAAAATACTATCAGGATTTCTAAAATTTCTATAGTAGAGAGACTTAAATGATCTTCTTTTGTAAATTAGAGTGTATTCACTTTTATCTGAAACTGTATTTTTATGAATTTATTTTATTTCACAGAAAACAATCAACAATTTTATTTGTAAAGTGTTCCTAAAGAAGTTACTAAATTTGATTTTGCAGATATCTTCTTTGGGGAATACATGGAACTTTGAAACATTGACATTTTCTATAAATGGAATTATCCATAACAAAGTCTAAAATTATATCAAATTTTACTTCTTATAATAGACTTAAACCTGTTAAAATGGATATAATTAGAAAACTCTATAAGGAAGACGTAAAACGTTTCTAACAATATTTCAAAGTCTTATTTTACAGAGATCTGGAAAATACATAAAATTTCGAAACATGTGACATCTCCTATAGATAAAGTCATTATCCATAATTAAATCGAAAATAATGGCAAATTTTATTCTCTGTTATAATGGCTATAATTAGAAGAAGCCCTTTAAGGGGGCGTAAAATGTTTCTAAAAAAATTTCAAATTTTGACTTTACAAAGATCTTCTTTGAAAAAGACAGAAAACTTCGACACATTTGATATCTTTTATAGACTCAGTTGTCCATAACAAAAGCAAAAATAATGTTAAATTTTACTTCTTGTAATAGAGTTAGAAAGCCTATAAAATAAATACTATTAGAAAAACTCTTCTGCAAGGCATAGAATGTTCGGAAGAAGTTTCAAAATTTGATTTTACAGAACTCTTCTGTGAAGTATACGAAAAACTTTGAAACATTTGACATATTATAGCATGATTCTCATTGTTAGGCACACGAGAAAAATAATGTTTCCACCCTCTCAAAGAGATAGTGGATAAATTAAAAAAAAGTTAGAGAAAGATAGATACAAACTAGGTAGGCAAAAATTGAAAATTTGACCCACATTTTGTCACTTGTCCAAACAAACCACTCTGTTTTATAGGAAAAAATTTGACCTGACTTGCTATCTTTGCCACACTCGTGTGGCACAGTGATATAGATAAAGACGAAGCTATCGTCAAGATCCGGTTATTTGTATTTCTATTCGATCTTTATCTAAATTTATGTGCCCCATTAGTACGGCAAAGACAGCAAGTCCCCAAAAATTTGTAAAATTCGAAGCAGGTCAAATTTTTTTCTCTGAAAGTAAGTGGTTTGGACAAAGGTGTTCGAAGTCCAATTTTTGCCCATCTACTTTATATCTACCTCTATCTAGCTTATTTTTTATTACATCACCTATTTCTCTGAGGGAGTGTCAGGAATCTATTTCAAATGAGCTTAGCAATGAGAATCGTACTGTATATTGAGCTAACCTTCACAAAAATTGAAAATGATGGTACATATGTATAACAAATTGAAACCTATTGGATACATTAAAAGCCTTGAGTTCTTTAAATCTGGAAGTTAGTAGGTACGTGAAACATACAGTAGAATTACTTACACTTTCAAAATATTTCCCGCAAGAGGATTAGATTTCAATGATCCAAAAGTACAAAATAAATTATTTGACTAAGGTTAAGGAAGACTTAGAAAAAAAGTCAAAAAACAACATTGATCATGACAAAGCAATCGATTATTTTAATACTAAAAGCTCACTTAAATAATCCCAAATTAATCGACCTTGTCATCTACTTTTCAAGATCAATAAGGCAAACTAAATATAAGAAGACTGCCAATATAAGAAGGATGCCAATTTATAAGAATCTCAACAGTACTAAGAGAGCCACTAAAAAAGGGTTAAAGTGGAGGGTCTACTGGAGATAACTACTGAGAAATTTTAAACTATTGCTGTTGGAATTTGAAGAATAAAAAGAATGAAATTTTCTTCATTAGGTACTTAAGTCGTTTTAAAACCTAAAAAGAACTGAGAATTTACTGAAAAGTAAGAAGTAAACAAAAAATTCAAGCTATAATAAAAAGAAGAAAGCAAGCTAACCCATAATAGCTTTGAAATATATGCAAAAAGTCTTGAAGGTGTGCGAAAAATGCCCATGTTTAATGAACGATTTCTCACTTGTTTCCCAAACGATTGAGATGATTAGAACGGAATTAGAAGGAACATTTTCAGGTGCATCTAATGAATTTTTTGTGAGGGAGGGGAGAGGAAATCCGCGCGAAATTCTGAATTGAAGAAAAAAATCTCGGAACATGTTACTTTTTACGATTTTTTTTTATATTTTTTATATTTTTAAGCCGTTAAAACATCGTACAATTTAGTGAAGAATAAAAAAAAAGAAATACAAAATACAAGACCTCGGTACAAGAATAAGTAGTCCACAATAGGTGTGATAAAAAAGTCTTAATATCTCACAATTGTTCTTTTCGATTCTGCGTGCAAAAATGCCGTTCTGTCAATGATTTCTCACTTGTTCTCCAAGTGATTTAAACGGTTAGTGAGAGCATTTTAAAATCGACCTGCTAGGGTATTTTATTTTGAAAAATTCATATACAACAGGAAAGCTTCGTTATAAAAGGAAATCTTAATGTAAGGTTTCCTATTTCTTACAATTTTTCAAAATCAACCAAAAACCGTAGAATTTTTTCCAAATTTTAGCACAATTTTCAACTTAGAAACTTGAACCAATTCTTATATGAAAGATTATAAAAGACGAATTTAGAAAACGTTCAGCAAACAGTTAAATTTTGGAAATTCAAAGGAGACTCACTATTTCCACCCAAAGTTTGAAACGTTTTATAGACAACTTTATCTACTTTCTAGATTAAATTGCTATTTTGAGCAAAAATTGAAAAATAAGCAATGTTAGCCAAATCATGAAGAATATATATAAAAAAATGGACTCTAAGATTCTTTTCTATAACTCAAAATTGCATATGAATTTTCCAATATAAAAAAATTTCTCAGATACGCCTTGAAGCCTTCTTTCCAATACTATTTTAATCATTTTATTCTATTGAAAAATAAAGGAGAAATCGTGGATCAAACATTGGAAGTTTTCGCACACTGAACCAAAAGGAACTAGTAAGAGCTACTAAGCCACAGTTGAAAGGATCTTAAAAAGCTCAGAATAAGCTTATATATAAAGCACAACTTAAGTTTTCTTAAATTCTACGTTTAATCTAAAGTAACGCAAGTCAACCTAACGAAATCCAAGTAGATAAAGTGTACATAATAAGGGTAAGACCTTAAGCCTAATTTAAAATAATGCAAGTCAAGCTGAGCACATCCAAATAGATGAAATATGCTCTAGAAACGGAAGAATAAGGAAAAATTTTAATGGTTTTCTAAGTAAAGAAAAATGTCAGGATCAATTCAAATACACGATAATTCTTGAAGGTTGAAAGCGATTTAAAAAAAAATTGAAATTTCAAGGTAAGTATCCTTCATAACAATAACTNAAATGTCAGGATCAATTCAAATACACGATAATTCTTGAAGGTTGAAAGCGATTTAAAAAAAAATTGAAATTTCAAGGTAAGTATCCTTCATAACAATAACTTCAAATTTTTATTGTTAGAGGCAGAACACTTTCAAGACAAGTATAAGACAACAACCCTTAAAAACCCCTTTACAAGAGAAGAATACACGAAAAAAAATCCAATTTCCCACCCTACCTTATCAGGATAGAAAACGTTACTGATAACATTGGAAAATTTAAAGATTTTCGTTTTTTATCACTATTATCAAACACTTTCATTTATAAGTACAAAAAATTTCCCCCGTATCAGTACTGATAAGGCTTAGGGATTTTCGTTTTTCTTCACCACTATTACCACTTCCTTATTCACCACAATTAAACCGGAACTGTACGATTTAAAACAAAAAAAGACCGGAAATTAGAACAAACAACAATTCTATACATCTAGCTATCTTTCTCTAAATAGAGATAAAATTCGAATAGAATGCCATGAAATTTCAATTGTTTGTAATAAAAAAATTTTCTATAATAGAATAATAACAAAAAAAATCACTTTCTAATTAGATAGAGATGTATGCTATTACTATAGGATAGAAAAAGATAGAAATATAATAAAACTAGATCAACTGTAATCTTGTTTAGATGTCGGAAATCAGCTGAGGACAAGGTCAAATTCTACTCTTTTGCAGTATTCCAAACAAATGACACACCTCCTAATTTATAATTAATTCAAATTAATTAATTTGATAAGATAAACTGATAAAGAATTGGAATTGAGGTTAGGGTGGTTACTGTCAAAATGGGGTGAGGCTATACGGACAAATGAACAACAACCACAACCAACTAGATCTGGATGTTTTCCAACTAAAAATCAATAAATTTGTAGAATCTTTATAGTTTTTTTAATCAAATTAGGTAAATTTTAAATTTAATCAAAATAAACACAAATGTTTACCTTTTGTTGTGATTTTCCAAAAGAAAATTCGTCAAAAATTTTCTAACCTACAATTTTCAATATAAATTAGACGCCATTACAAAAACACCACTATCAAAACAGCACATTTTCGTATTGATTATCACTTTGAAAAACAATTACAATTATCACTAATATTGACGGATTCTTATCAGTTTAATGCCGGAAAAAATTTTTGACAGATCGGTGGAACAAAACACAAACACAGACAACAAACATCGAACGTCAACTATTTTTCACATCGCCTGCTCTATTCAACACATAAACGTTTTTTGAATAGAGGTTGGTGTATTGATATTGCAGTATACTCTATTTTTGTTTAATTCATTGCATTTCTCATGTAACTTAGACAAAGATAGATTAAGACGAATGACGTAAAGTTACCGTTATGTAATTTTTAATTACAGAAAACCGATGATAGATGGCACTAAACCTAAATTTCGATTTTTCTCAATTATTTTAAAATTTCTTATGAATTATCGATATTTTCTCCAAAATTTGATGATATTGTCTGATAATTTTAGTAATTTTTCAGTTAATAGTATCAATTTTTGTATTTTTACAAGAAAATTCGGTGCGGTGGTTAGACAACCAGTTATACACGCGCGACAGGACCGTATTTAAATCTATTGGTACAGATCAGGATCGTATTTGATTTTTTTGTATTTTCTCGTATTGAAATTTATTTAATTTATTTTAATTAAAGTGTTTATTAATCCCAAATTTCACTTAATGGTAATATATTTATCGATTTTAATGAATTTGAGCCTAAATTAATCCATGTCTCT
>JACDRQ010000601.1:0-29832 GCA_013841215.1 Hycleus cichorii
GACAATAATTAAGCGATTTTTTTTCATAGAAACTCTCCGAATGTACTTTTTAACAACCTTCATAGATCGTACGGCTGTTGATGATTATTTAATTGAAGAAACCGGATTGAAAATTGAGAAAGGCACGGCTGTTATGATACCTGCTTGTGCTCTACAGTACGATCCGGAATATTTCCCAAATCCTCACAAATACGATCCGGAACGTTTCAGTGATGAAAATAAACAGAATATCATCCCTTATACTTATCTCCCGTTTGGTGAGGGACCAAGAATTTGTATTGGTAAGATTCTTTACAATTATGAAATTGAATAAATTTGCTTAAATTCAGGTAAACGTTTTGGTTTATTATCAGTCAAAGTGGCTCTAGTTCACGCTATTAAAGATTTTGAGTACGATGTGACAGAGAAGACAGAAATTCCGTTGAAATTAGTTGGGGCATCGGTGTTTTTGGATGTTACAGATAAAATCCCATTGAAAGTAACAACTTTATAGTTTTTAAACAATGGTTTGAAAATTTATAGGTAAAATTTTTGCTAAACAATTCGGAATATTGGGTTAGTTGCTTATAATTACAGGCAGAATATTGGAATTGTAATTTTCTGAATAAATAAAATAAACTGAATTTAATAGTTTTGATATTTGAAATAATTCAATTGAACAAGTTTTCACCCTTGTTGAAAAAATTTAACGAAATAATCATTAATTAGAAAATTGGTTTAATTTAGATTAGGTTTCAATAACTAAATATTTGTTTGACATTTGATTTTAAACAGTCGGTCTTTAGAGAAAAATTATCTCTTGTTAAAAGTTAAATTTCTCAATTATCTACCCTTTCAGGTAGTTGAGACTACTAAATTTTTGACAAGTTTTATGGCTTGCATTCTCTAATCCCTTTCGATATGTACAAATTTCTTAGAACAACAAAAAGAACATATTTAACAGTGGTTTTTAAAACTTTCTAGATAGTTATTCACTATTTTCTTCATCTTTTGTTGTTATTGTTATCCTAATCCTTACAGTTATCATTATTACTAGACTTAGGATTTGGTAACTTTTTTGGGGCGCTGTGAAATCTAATTCCTGAAAAATTTGACAAGAGCGGCACATGAATTTCGGTTTTAAACTAGTTGTTTTATCCGTCAACAAACAACAACATGGCGAAGTGCTCTGTATCGATAGCAACAGAATTTAGAAAAACAGTCGACCAATTATAATAATCCGTTTGACTTAGCAACATCATCGCTAAAGCGCAGGAGTTTGATTTTAGTGAAATTTTGACAGATTCGGTTTCCCCATCACTTTTCTCTCATTGTAGTTCGTTTAGGTTAATAAACAGATGATTTATACTCAAAAATCAAAGAAATTATTTTTATATTTAATTAATTACAAGTAAATTGCAAATTATTTGAATATTAAATCAATTGAGTCACTGGTAAGTTTTGACAGTTGAAATTTTTATTGTGCAACNCCAACTCTAATTATTACACATGTAAATTATTGAAACGGATAAAGTGCGACATAAACACGCACAATTGCAAGAAAGATAGCAAAAATAGGAATGGGAAAATAAAAGAAACGAACAACAGAAAGTATAGTCCTGGTTCCTTTCTTTTTCTTCTCCATCTTCTTATAGGAGAGACACAGGGAAATGTCTCCAGGGAGGTATACAGAAAGGCCGTTGTGACTGACAGATCTTGGCGTGCTCAGATGGAAGACTCTCCTCTTGCATAGGAATAGCCTACTTGTACCAAGACTCTGTCAGCTTGCTAGTATTTATTACTGCCATTTTACTTTGGCTCGATTCTCTTACAACTTCCAAACGTTATTCTATGCAGAAGATAAGACGGTTTAATTGGCAGCAGCCACCATCAACAATCCACCACCCCCTTAACGAAACCAGGACACGAACATTTGCTGATTAAACAACACCACCAAATAAAAAAAAAACTAATCAAATCTAAGTTACATGCAGAACTGTTTTAATTATGAATCTGAAAATCGCCAAAATCGGATTAAAGCCTCCTTTGTTTAAAATCCTGAAATATGAAAATCGTGTGTACATTTCGGGGAAAACAATCGATATTACATATAAAACTATACTGACTATTACTCAAAATTGGATTATTCAGAATCCTGAAATACGAAAAATTTGGATAAATACTGAAATATCGGCGAAACCGTTTAATTTCAACAACAAACCTGTTCTTATAGATTTCAATCGAAAGTCCACTTCAATATCAATACAAATGATAGCAAATTCTATGAAAAATTATTGTTTTGTGTTTGTGCTCGTCTAGATTTGTTGTGTTTAAAAAAATCGACGCGATCCTCGTTTTTTGAGTGATTTTAACAATTGTTTCGTCTTGTTGCTGTAAAAATATGAATGTAATAGATAAACCAGGTATATTCTATTCTAAAATTACTTACAATATCGATATTTTTAGCAGTGAATCGGTTGTCAAAATCAAAAAGCCTAAAATATAAATCGATATAAAATAAGACAACATTCCAGTTTATCAAATTATTTATTAAAATAGACCACAAAATAATATTTGGGAAAATCCCTTTTGTTCAAAGTCCTGAAATGCGAGAATCAGATTTCAATCTTTAGAAATTCAACAACAGGCGCTTCTTGTAGATTTCATTCGAAAATCCAGTTTGATGTCATTGCAGACGATAAAATTTTTATAAAAATTCAGCATTTTGTGTTTGTGCTCGTCGAAATTGGTGTATAAAAATTGACGCGATCCTCAACTTTTTTGAGTGATTTAACAATTGTTTTGTCTTATTCTTGTAGTGGAAATTTCCAAAAAGCACGTATATTTCAAAATATTAAAAAAAATTATATATCGATATTTTTAGGATTGAATCGATTATCCAAAACAATGAACGATGTAAAACAAGATCTTCAATTATATGACGAAATGCGATATATTCAAAATTATGAAACTCAAGGGATTGCACAAAATAATATAACTGATAATTTCCTAGATAAATCCCTAACGTTTTCGGCTACAATCAATCACGTTACGAATTTAGAGAAATTTCTAATCGATAACGGTACGCTGACAGACGACCAAAATAATTGTTTAACACTAAAACAATTGGAAAATAATAATTCAAATTTCTTTAGCCCTACAAAAATATTGAGTTATAATCAAAACGAATCTAATCGAATTGATGAAATTGAAAAACTTCTATTTGATATTGTACTCCGTATGCATGAAAGTCTTCTTGAAAAAATAACAAATGGGGCATTTGAAGATTATGAATTTTAAAACTAATTTTTAATAAAAAATCACACGAAATATTTACTTATTTAATTTTACCGAAAGGGGTTGTATTATTAACAAAATAATAAAAAAATAATAAAACTCCACCTTTATCAACAACAAACAACTTTCGAAAAAGCTTCATTTTATTAACATCAATCATGCATCAACGTGAAAAAATATGGCTTTTAATGAAGCTTATTAAAATTCGATCCTGAAGAATTTTTAGACAATCGAGAAAATGTCGATATTGAAAGTAATAGCGGTAAGCTATATAATTTTTTTCAAATTATTCAAATTATAGATTTATTCACTGTAATAGAAAATTTAGATGCATCCGGTCATACTCAATTTTTATCCGACGAAAATAATTCTAATTGTAATAAAATTGAAGAAAATGGAAACACGAAAAATGATAGCGATGATGACGAAAAAAAAGATAAAGAAGATATGGGTCTTCTTAATGAAAGTGAGCATGAATTTTAATAAAAAATAATTTTAATATTAACAAATTCAATGGTTAAATCAGTTTTCTATTTATTTCATAGCTTCTTCTGCTTCAACTAATGGACTTTGTGATAGTGACAGAGATGAACAAGAGAAGGAAACGTTAAACAGAATAATTGACCTTATGATGTTAATGGATTTCTCCGATTTATGTAACATCGCTGATCTTAATAAATTCTAATACTGCGATACTGATATTGCACCTATTATTATAATTTTTTTAACATAAATTATGTGAGAATCATCCAAATATATTCAACTTTCTTACTCTTCTTATCATTACGATTTGTAAGAATTATTTAAATAAATGTAACTTTTTGATTATTATTATAGATTATTATTCACACCTTTCAAATCCAGGTAAATAAAAGCTTACAACAATAAACAAATCGAAAGAATCTAAACAATTACAATTACAGTTCGAAAATTGGGATATTTCAAAAAGACGTCGATTTGAGGCCGTTTTTAGTTGAATTTCGGGATCGATTTTTGATTTTTTTAGTTAGAATTTGTCTAAAATCATCATTTTGTAATTGTAATCCGAATTGGAATCATTAAATTTCAATATTGGAGCTATTTTGTTGTAAATCGGCAATTTTTAGAAAATTTCAGCGTCAAATATTGCTAAATTACATTAGATTGTTGATTTATATTCAAAAATATTCAAGCGAGTACGAAATCGTTGAAAATGCGTTCCAATCGGCATTTAAAAAATATCAAAAGTGGTGAATTTTGGAAAGTTTCTAGACAAAGGAGAAATTTGTAGTATTCTATTTTTATTTTTACTCTAGGAAAAATAACGAAAACTGTAAACCGCTATAACTTTCGGGGAAACCCCCCGAAAATCTCAAATCTCCAATAGAATTAGTTGTACTTGTAAAAATACATAAACATTAACATTTAATTTGTGGTAACAGTAACCACCCCCCAAACACGCCCCACCTACTCCCCCAAGATAAATACCCGTAAATGTACAAAATTTAACACAAGTACAGAAATTGTCGTTGTACAGACACTTAAATGTTTCCTGCAATGAATCAAAACGACTCATCTAATGTTGAAAACGAATACGATTTAAACACCGATGTGAAAGAAGGTGAATTAACTAAACTAAAGATAGTGATAAATTTCTATTATTCTAATACATTTCTATTATTTTCAATAGGTAAAAAGTTCCTGTTGACACTGTGGTTCAAAAGTTTCGAACAAAACCAAGAATTAGAGAGAGAATTCGACTATGAAGAACCAGAAATTGATGGTGAATGCAAAGAAATCGAACCTTATAAGGTAACAACATTTGATTCTTCTAATCACAAACTGGGCGGTATTTTCGATACAACCGATCGTAGAGTAACTGCTTATCATAGTTATCCAGTTGAAAGTGACTTTTTTGAAAAACATCCACCGTACAAAGCGGTCGGTTCTTTAATACCATGGGGCAAGAAGATAACGTATGAGGATCATGTGAAAGAGCAGCTTTTTCAACGTTCTTCGTGGAAAAGAAATCGAGTCAAAATGGAAAGTTTGGAACAACCCCGTTTAACGAGAGAAGCTCAACAAATACTTGATGATACAATAAATCATATGTGTGATTCACTTGAGACAATGTTTGATTGTAAAGTTTGTGATTGTTCTGAATAATTGAATTTGTGCTGTTTTTATTGATCTATTTCGCTTTAATTCGTTCAATTTTCATTGATTTTTTGATATTTTTTTGGTTATATGGCTTTAATTGAATTTTCTACAATTTTTGTACAATTTTGATAGAAATAAACGGAATTTGTGGCCACTTCAATTCCCTATGGTGTTTTATTTAAAACTTTCTTTAATGACTTAATTATAACCAATGTTCAAATACACCCATATAGAATGATACATGTAGCGGTGCAAATATAAGAACATTAAAACTTACAGGTAACACAACTTATCGTTAATCCCATGATGATAATAATACCATCTCATTATACTCATATTATTACTATCAAATTACCACCATTCATTACAAATAATGAGCGTAATTATTAGAGAGGGTTGAGTTAATTTGAAGTTACTTTTTTAGAGGAAAACACCAAGCGGAATGAATCTTTAAAACTTGGCTGTTTTCAAGCATGAAATCACGAAAAATATTGAAAATTCGACTTACCTGGATTTACGCGATTTTAATCCGCACTACACCAAATTCAAACAAAGACTGAATTTGACAGTTTGTACTTATACGTTATACAATTACGAGATAAGTTTAAATAATTCCGGTTTTTTCTTCTATGTAATCGGGGGTGATGTAATTGGTGTGTAGAGTTGTTGGTCAATTTAAGAGTTTAACAATAAATTCGGTTAGAAATGTCCATCGCCATATTAAACTAAGCATTAACATGAGATGAGTTCAGCTGGAATGTGTCTCTTCGACCGTCCTAACTAGTAGTAAAGGTGTCAAGATAGGTCCAATTTAGTGGGCAATTGGATCGGAGTAATGTGTGTCCTTTAAAGGATTGACCAAAGTTGGAACGACTTTCATGACATTATCCTGGAAACGATACTAGATGGGAATCGTTTAAATTCTCCACCAACATCTCAAAATAAAAATCCTTTAATTGCTTCGAAATTAAAAAAATACAACAATTTCAAAATTCTGCTAATAGATGAGTGTTTATATGAAACAATAACTAGTAACATGGGTAAATATTTGTATCTTTTAAAGGGTAATCGAGTGTACAAGGGTAGTTTTCACTGGTGCATTTGAGCACATCAATCGGCGTGTCGCGACTCTGATATGCGAATATCTACTTTATGGGCCACCTGTTGATCGTTTTGAATTACCCCTTCTTCACGTTGTTCTCCCTAACCGAATGTAACAAGGCAAAAGTGAAAAACTGCAACGGGGACTTGCCAAAGACTTGCACCTACAAGAACCCCAAAAAAACAAAGTAATTAAAAAAAACGAACGATAATGATTGGGGAATTTGAAGATAGAACAGAGTTGAAAGATAAGGCTCAACATTGTGCATTATTTGGATTGTTGAAAGTCATCGTAGTTGTTGTTGTCGTATTCAAATTACAACATTTAAGATCTACGTGCTTACAGTTCAAATGTATACAAAACAGTGTAGAGGAACAATTAAAACAATTGAAATGTTGCACACTATCACGAATACCAATCAACGTTAGATTAAATTTCGGAATTGTGCAAATAAATTGATCGTTATTGGTAATACTTGAGTATTATTCAAACGATTACAATACGGTATTTAATTGCAATTCTACATGGAAATTGTCGTTCTCCTCCACCATCAATTATTCAGTTTTTCTTATTGTTACAGTGCGGTTTGTAATATGATGTTGTCAGTTGTTGTGTGTGGCCCCTAAAGTGAGTCGACTATAAACAAACAACGAAATACTTCCAGGATGGAGCAAGAAAGATGCCAAGTTGCCGGATTTGCATAGAAATGAGTTGAGGCTGATGGAGCCGTGTCACAAGGTGGCCGTGAATCAGTTAAAATGGCCCATACTGCATCCAGATGGTAATGGCCCATTCGTACGAATACTCGAGCGGTGATAGTCGTTGACGATATCTTTTTATATTATTTTTTCCTCTCGACCGTCTTATCGTCGTTTTTCTCACCAAAAGAGCAAATTTTCGATTTTTTTCAACAAATTCAGATACGCTCGGAGATTTATCCCGAATCCTAATGCAATCTAGCTATATAGACTTACTTATCTCACCCTTGATTCTAATAACTACAATCTATGTCGCCGGTTTATAAGTAGAAGGGTTGAAATTTGATAATAAGACGATCACTTAATATTCTAGAATAACTTTAAAAAACTATAATTAAAACGAATTTAGAGACGTTCCTTTTTTGCTAAGCTATTTGGCTTGTGTGGTTAGATTGGATGATGCCCATGTGGATTCACTATCTGTTAATCCGTTTTCTAGTTACTACCTTTAGATATCTAAAGTTCAGTTCTCATTAAGTTGGTTTGGTGTAACATCGAAGTCATTTACAGTCATCGTAATTCTAACAAGATGACCTCTAGGGGATGTATACAATGACAGTTGTATCGTTATGACGTTAACACGTTAACAATAATTGTCAATTGTTGAACGAGAGTAGGGTTCGAATCATTATTATTACTATTATTAAGTATATTGTAGGTGTTATAGTATCATCAATCAGTAATCTACTGAGTCATTATACTAATTGATGGTTGGTCCGCACCTTAATAATTACTTCAGGGATTAAACAACGATGGCAATAGTAGCACAAGTACCAGGTTTCTAATAATTTATATCTATATCGTTATTATTGGCTACAATTAGAGATTGAGGGGGAGAACTATATAAAAATTGATTATTTTAGTGAATGTGTTAATTATAAGCTTAGTAGTCATTCAATATCATCCCCTATTAGTTGTTCTAATCAGATAATCTTCTTAAGGCGTTAAATTTTGTTGTCGTCCTTGCGACAAACCAACCAACTTAACGTAAATCGTGTGTGTGGTAGTTATAACATTACTATTGTAAATAGCAAATCATCGAAGAGCATACAGATATAGCCCGACTAAACCAATAAGTTATTATAAACGTTAGTCGTATCTACTACCAAGTTATAAACCTTTACTAAATCTCGTCTAGCAAATCTGCAAAGAAGTGTGGGGGAACACATGAGCACGTCTAGAGATCCTTGAAACCATCCAAGCATAGTTATAAACTTAAAGCTTAAACGGACCGCATGACTGTTAGGTAAATGTTGGTTGTTTGGTTGGTTTAGTTTGGTTGATTCACAAATGAAATAGGTTGGGTGGGAGATTTTGGAAATTTATTAGCATTTGCCCAATTGATGGTGGATGATTTTTTTTTATTAAAACAACAATTCCAATTATAATTACTAGTAGAATCTCTAACTAAACGGATATATCATGATGGTCGAATAAACCAACCGATTGTATTAAAGCGATATCTTTCTCTAAACTCGACTAAGAATCTAACAATGTCAAAAGATGAAATTTACGACTTCTTAACCCTTCCGGAGATTATTACCAAAGGGGTATATCTGAATTTCCGAACCAATAAACAGATGCGTTCCACACTAATGGTTTCCTAATAATATTCAAACAAAGATTTCATAAAGTTTGTTTAGTTTGAAAAGTCATCCTCGCACCAGCTATTCTTAGAAGTAGTGTAGATCGCAGTAGAAAGAAAACGAAAACCTGAATTGATTGGGGCGGTTTTTTTTTTTCTTCTCCGGGAGAAAATGGTATGAGTCCTGAGTGATGATCGTGCCGGGATTGGAAGACTCCGTGACGTTGTCCTCGGGTAAAACAACCCATTTGAATGCATAGTTGTCCGTCAGTCAGGGTGACATTACCTCGGCATCGTTGTCTATAACACACAACCCTCCTATGAATTTGCCAATAAATTGTCATAAAACCGTCAGATCGTCTGATTTGACAGTTCAGGGGGGTAATTAAAGGGTGGATTTATGGCAATAGCGAGGACCGCATCTAGATGTGTTTGTTGTACAACCACCTTCTAGGGATCATTCCCAGGGAAAATGATTCCATTAAGGGAGATACACGTACACATACATACATATACGAGGCACTAACATCGCGACCGTGGCGAGTATGTAGACCGTTGATAACGACACCTTCAACTATCTCACTTTCTCTACCCTCGTTCATTGCCGTACAATGATCACTATCTTAATATACTGCCTTTGTGTTCAAGATGATTGTAGCTAATTTATTACTGATTACATGGATGAATTTCCTTATTATTAAACAGATTTATGAAAATCGTACAGTGTTTGTTGTATAAAAACGATGGTAATAGTTTGGCAAATATTATCTACAAACCGACCCAATTACTAGCATGAGAAACTTTGAATGACCGACCAATTCCGGCTAGCTAGAAATCCGGCTAGTGGTCTCGTTTGTAAACCATTTCTAAAACATGTTTTGTACGAAAATCGGAAGCGTTTACGATCAAAACCTTGTCCCTATAATCAAGGATGTAACGAGTGTGTCCAGTTAAAGTTGTGTTGTAGAGTGTGTAGTAGTATAGTCGTCTGTATGAAACCGTCTTGTGTTTATAGCCTGTCCGACACCGGTATTAACACATCCAATAACCAGAGGACAAGACATTACACAGATATGAATGACGTGACCGGCTAGATAGTCCTAAAACCACAGTCCTTTACAACGATCAAATGAGAAAAGGCCGTACCATATTCTATATTATTGGAAATTATTACGATAGGGATGTAATTGGATTTGTGTTGATTTTCTATTTTGAGAAAAATTTTCAAATAATTGAAAATGTTTGCTGATGATTGTGTTGGGTTTTGTTAAGATATAACATGTACGATAAGAGGTGTCTATCTAGGAGAATCCAACACGTTCGCCGCCTATGGACTTTATATCCAGTATAGAATGAGACTTTATGGCAATATACCGTCGTTACTATAGGACGCTATGGGTTCTATTACGATACAAAATGTCAAATCCAGAGGTGATGGACAACTCGAATACGTGCCACGAATCTTACTATCCCTATTCAAAACATTCAATCAATACGAAAGTCGTTACCGAGAAGACGAAGAAAAAAGGAAATATCACCCTCACCCCGTACTACGACATAAATATCGATTCTTTTCTAATTATATAACGTTCATATCGATTCTATTTGTGTAGAACAATAATCGTGAAGGGTTGGCTTTTAGTACAAAGTTGTGCTCGATTGTAGATCATGTGTCATCCTTGAACAATAGGTTAAGATGTTGGGTTAAGCGCCTTGTGGCGATAATTGTGTTTATAGCATGTATGTCGTAAAGAGAAACAATTACCATCGCTTAGGCTTTCGATATTTCACCGCCGTATTGGCAATTATAGTTCCACAAATAGTTTTAGCAATCTTGGAAGGCACTTTACAACTGTTGCAGGAACTGGAGGTATTTCTAACTGCCTTCCATGATAATACCATTAGTGTCTTTGGAATTGTTTAATGCAACTCCAATTAAATATTAGCTAGTTTTTTCTTCTATCGATTAAGGGGAATTTGAATAATTTTAAATTCCAATCGTTTTTGTTTTGTTGTTAAAAAGCGGATACGGTCGATAATTTGTCTGTTTCAATAGTGTAGGCGACATCTGCCAAACTGATTGAAAACAGTCGAGACGTACAATACAAGAAAAAGGAGACATTTTATTGGTTCCGTCCGTTCTTATTGTTTTAATATCGTAACAAGACAACTGCCACGAACGGCAACATCAATCTCACAACATAAAATGGGACCATTAGTAGACTACTGGCACGAATAGCATCTTAAAAATCTCGTCTTGAAATCAACTACAACTACACACCATCAATTCGATTTTCTTTTCACCAATCAACTAATAAAATTGCCATTTTATACAATTGTTGATTATTTCAATTTGTTGTCTTTGTTCGTCTTAATTACAAAGAAAGCTATTGTCACGTCGACTATTCTCGCCAATAAAATTGGGTAGTTGGTTTGAATGAAACCATCCGTCCCAATCTAATAGTCTCATCCTGGAATTACACGTTCGGTCGTAGCAATGAATAAAAGGTGCTTAACCTGTACGACAATGTTCTCGTTGTTGGACGACATTATTGTGAGTGACGATCGGACAACCATTGCGTGGACCTAACCAATATTGGGACAGAACAGTCCGGACAGTAACAAGGATAGGTGACTTGGAGTTGATTCCAGAAAAACCGGACAGATGAAGCTGTGATGGAGTCCGATGAGGAGTTATATGATGGCAGTAAGGCCACGTCCGGAATTCGAGATGATGCTCGTCGGGAACATGCATGCCATCCGGACAAAAGGGCGAAATCTTTCTTTATCGTTGATTGTTGGAAATGGAACAGGGCGGGAAAAAACAATAATTGTTAATAAATATTAAAATTTATATTTGTTGGTGGAGGATAAATCGTCGACGCCTTATGCCATTTATAGCAGATGTTCCTCTATTTCAATTACCATTAATGATGTGCATGCTTGTAAATTTATAGACAATCCACTACTACAACCACCCTCTATTATACAATACGCAAAAATAAAACAATTCGGAAACGTTAATGCGGAAACATATCACGAGCAACAGCCGGTCTACACGATAATCAACGGAACAGAGACAATATTCATATGTGATTTAGGACGAACAGTAATTAGGGCCCGCCGTTATCCGCGGCTGCTGCGTCAATATATCTACCGTTGTTGCTCTGTCTTGCTAACGTTATCCTATATTGTATGTTATATTCAAACACGCACACAATATAATAATAATAATGTCGACAGTGCTTATTTGCAAGTGTTTTACAATTTATCCAGCCACATTCGCGCCCCTTGTTTATTGGTTGACTGTGATTTCTACACGTGTCTGATGCACGTGTGATCACTACCACTATCCTTTCGATAATAATCCCATGATGGTATAGTGACAATATTGAACGAGACATAAGTTTTTTAGGGAGAATTGCCACCGGATCGTTGTGGACGTGAGTTTATCGTTCAATTATAAACTAGAATTTGCGACATTTCTAATAAAATACGGCCAGAGAGATAACTTCAATCAAATATTGGTGTTTCTCTACTACAAAGCCATTATTGTAATCCAGGCACCCTAATATGTGTACGCGGCTCTTTGATTTATACATAATATTCGGCAAAGGGCCGCCTCTCAGCCACTTCTCTCTACAACCACCACCTCTTCTACACCACTCTGTTATTATACATGTATACTTTACAGCTTAGCAAAGGATAACGGCCATCAATTCAGGCTTGGATATTACTGGGATGCGATGTTCTGTTCTGGTACACGCTTACGAATACATTCACGGAAACTGAAGGGTTTTATTATTCTTTATGACCATCCAAGCTAAATTGTTTCAAGCAACACACAACAACCTGAAATATTAATCAGCCTATAAAATAACGTAATCCGACCTCCTGACGCTGAATGAATAAATACTGATATTTACAACGTCCTGCAGGATAGAATTAATCCGCTATGGCCATCTCCAGACATTTATATCGTGTTTTTTGGAAAACGCTTCACAACAACAATAACAATAGTCGAACAAAAACAAAAACACAATGCCATATATTTTGTTTTTAATCAAAAATAATTCATCTTTAAACACAAATCTACCTCCTGAAACCTGAAACAATATAAATGTATCTATTGTATGTATTTACAACTGGCACGTCTAGACTAGATGAGTTTCACAACATCATATTTATGTTGTAATTAGAAGAGGTTGTGTTGGCAACGATGTCTGTTAAAGCGATGGGGTTTCATCCCTATGTCGACCACCACTAACCCCCCTCTCTCTCTCGCAACAAACGACTTGGTGTGAAATAATTCTGGAAGCAATTCCGGGTACGGTAGTAGTGGCCGCGAACGGTGCTACTAGCTAGCCGTTGGACCATTCGTAACAATTTAGACCAGCTGGCACATGATATTACGGGACATTACATATTTATGGGTGAACTGGGCACATTGAACAATACCGCCTCTTTCTCTCTACAGACAGTATAGAGACATCACTACTTTATCTTTGTTCAGGGCCGGAATTTGGGCCATTTGCGGCCAGGTCCACTAAACTCTTTAAGTATCAAAATAAAACCTATCGCCATGTAGAGTAGAATCTCCTGGGGTTGAAACTTGGCTTTTGTACGCTTCTGTTTTTACCATTCCATCATTGAAGGAGAATTTGCCCAACTGTAGTTAAATGCATAATAGAATCGAGAATATCTGTCGATAATGATAGTATGAGGTCAACTGAAATCTATTTAGAATGATATTTTGTAGGATGAGTGAATTGAAGTGTAGAAATATACAGGATCAGCACACACAAACACCAGTACAGTAGTATAGTTAGCTAGCTAGCTGGCTGGCATTCCGCACCATAAAAGCTATAAACTAATCAAAGTGTATGATGAATCACGCTACATAAATAAAGTAAATGGCGTTTGCAATTGGCGTGAGTTATTATTCCATCTCTCACAGCAACTATATCAAAATGGATAGCTGTATTGGTACCGTATTCGTATTATTAAAGCTTAAAAAAATCTCCCCAAAGTCGGAAATCTATCTCGAATATTAACCAGTTTTAAAATAAAAATCGCTAAATATGTGTTTATTTACACTTTTTATTGTCGTTGTTGTTGTTATTATTGTCATTATTATTGTTATTATTATTATAAAAAGTTACATTGAAAATAACAGGATGGTGGGCAAAACATTAAAGGGACTTATTCAACTCATACCAATAACGACACGACGGCGGCTATAGCGCGATGGTCTCGAGCGTATTTTATTTTTTATTGAAATTGGCTTTCCGTAGCAGGCGGAACATAACAACGCCGTTTGTCCGTCTCTAATTAAACAATATTGTATTGCGGTGTGGACTGTTAACAAGTAAATATGTTTAATATTCGCATCAAGTTAATCCAGAGAATAGAAGTAACCAACTTGCACAATATTGTTACGACCAATAATCTTTACCATTCACATTCTATAAAACATTATCTAGATTTAATGATCTATATAACACACGCTTTAATTCGTATCAACCCTTTAAAAAATAATTACAATTAGAATTGAAAATATTTGATGGGACAGTATTACTATCTTTACGATAAATTCCTAAACACTTCTAGGATGTGTAAATGGAGGAGATGGTGGAGTGATTGAATTAGTAATGTCACGTGTCGTCAAGTGCCCCATCCGTTTTGACAACGGTTACACGAATCAAATTATCCGTGACTACAAACATGCCAACAGAACCGAGTCAACTCGTCCTGATTCTCCTCTCTCTATCCTCTACCAGTCCTACTGTTGCTCTTATTTTAGATGTGTAGACATAAAGATGGATTACTACAAGTTGCTTTATTAATCTCCAATCAATTATTTGTAAAACTATTCAAAAATCATAACGAATTGTCTAGGACAATTGGGGAAAATTTTCGAATAATTGCGGTGTTTTCTGGGGTATAATTGTGATAATTTAGTGTTAATTTTTGGGTAAATGTTGGGATCTTGTAGTAATAGAGCTGTACTCGTCAGCCAATATGTGCGTCATTTTAGTTTGTATGTGGACAACAACTTGTGGCCTTATAAATGTTGTTAGAATATTGAAGAGGACACACGACCATGTCAAATTACGTATGGTAGACTTCTGTTATTCGAAATACACCAACACATACAATTTTAAACAACTACACAATCTTATTATCAAATGTTGTCTGATATAATTAAGAAATGGTCTTTTATATTTTGTGAAATTAAAGACCGTAAACATTTACAAAATGAAAACACCAAGATAACTAAATCTGTAATGTAATTAGGAAACCACTGCCCATTAACAGGACAAATATAAAACATTAAAAAAACAACAACATATAATGTATAATGAACCTTAAAAGCTTTTCCTATACGAACGGAAAACACGTACATTAATGGTGGTGAATCTTTTCTAGAGATATTATGATCAAGATGAAGATGTGGACATTTATTAAACAACTAAACTCTGTCCACTCTAGGCCGAATTCGGCCTCAACTCATTTTAAAAGGCACAAAGCCACAGATCCCAGAGATGAAGCTACTTTTTTATTCTATAGGAAAAAGACTTTTGGAGAATATCAAGATTGTGAAGGAAAACTCCTAGATTTTCCTCTGCAACTCAGAATTCTAGAAATACCTAAATTGCATCTTAAACTGCTCTTTCAAAACTGTAGGTATCGCATGATTCGCCATTTGGGAAAACTCCAAAGATTTGTATTTCTCGGACACAAAATCGGAAAAGATAGCTTCTCAGAGTGGTTTTTCCGGCAAAATGTAGGTACAAAATATGTAATTTGGCACAACTTGGTTTGGAAAAATAGCAAGACAAGAAACCAAGATTTTTTAGGAAATAGAGGACTCTCTTCAAAAAAAAAGAAAGGAATAAAACTATCTGTCGCACCCTCTAAAATTTTCATGACATCTAAGAATTTGGTCAACTACAATTCTATGTACGGTTACTACCGAAATAGAAGACGACCATTCTCGAGAGGATAGTCAGTCTTCTAAAAAAGAGATAGAAAATGACCTTAATTATTGAAGACACTCCTTAAAAATTCTGTGAATACGGGCCTAAGGGCCTGTCCAAAAAAGGTCAGCGAAACTGGATGATAATAGGTGGAAGTTGGGTCGTTTAATTCGGAATAGAATGCTCTTTTCAAAACTGTATCGCATGATTCAACGTTTGTATAAACATTTGTATTTTGCGGACTCAAAATCGGAAAAGATAGCCTCTCAGAGTAGTTTTTCTAGCAAAATAGCAAGAAATTAAGGAGCCTCTCCGAAAAAAGATCAGTGAAACTGGATGATAATAGGTAGAAGTCGGGTCGTTCAATTCGCAATAGACGGCGTATAATTTCGAAATTGTCGATAATTTAGCCGCAGAAGGTTTTACAGTTATGATTGATAGCTGACATTTTTGCTATAAGTCTTGTACATCCATAAATCTCGAATATTTATAACCATCGTATAGAGATTAAACTTTTCCACTCTTCAATATTCCACGTTTCGTATAATAACGTGTAAATTTGAAATGATCCCCCAATTTAGGTAAAGTTATTATTTTAGCAGTATTTAACGCATGTCTATAACTATGTTTTGAAAAAACGAAGTTTAAAGTCTATACAGTGTGTTTATATGGTGTGTGTGGTATCATATAAATAGAAATTCAGCCTATATTGTTCTACAATAAATATATAAACAAGGATTTACGATGTAATTTAGTTAGCAACTTGTGCAACAAATTTAAAGGGTATAGTTTGAATAATGGCGGCCGTACGTTCATATATGGCATAATTTCATGTCCTGTGGGAAGAGTACATCAAGACGGCGGCCATCGCCAGTTTAGTTGTCTCTAGTTGTTATAAATACAAACACCCTATATTATCTTTTATTAACTAATATAAGGTATAGTTGGTTGTATTAATTTTCAACCTTATAGCTATTTTGAAATGAAACAATAATTTATATACGTATGATTGATGGAATAAAATAGCGAAATTGGTTTGGACAGTATTTCAACACTTTATGTCTTTTGTTTTGTTTGTCTATGTGCAAGTGAAAACCGACTGACGGACTGTACAACTGAAATTACAAAGGATTAAGACAGGGGTCTTTGTATGGATTGTCCTGAGGACGAAAGGATGATAACAACAGCCATTGTCGACTGTTGTTTCTAAATAACACAATTAATTAATTATATTAAAGGACAATCAGTGACAATGGCATACATACAACATAGAAAGAACGAATTTCATCCAAGACTTTTTCCCAAAAATCTATTCAACTATTTTTCTCTTCTAGTAAAGTAGTAGAAGAAAAATCGATTTGTTATTTTTATAAAAATAACCGTAATAAGCAATAACTCGTCATAGTGACCAAATGGGATATTGGCGGTGGTAGTTTTTTCCCCTTTACTTCTTCCATCTCTTCTACTCTTACCTCGATATAAACATGTGTGAGTGTTTCTTAAGGTATAAGCTTTCGATTTAAGTTTTCAGAGTCCCTGTTGGAAACCGACTTTTCTAGTATAGGTAGTTCCAAAGGGATCTGTAGATAGCATTGTATATGAGGTCCGTTAGACTGGACATAGTTTAAGCCGTCTCATAAACAAACGGCTATCTGGGCATCAGTCGGGAACAGTTCAACTTCTCTCCCTTATCCCAGTCTCTCTCTCACTCATACACCACGACCACCACCACATATACCAAACACTAGATCCCTGAGGTAAACATCGTAACTTGTCCCATATCATTTATTGTAGAACAGTATATGCCCGCCAAACAATGATATTACAACAA
Source organism: Hycleus cichorii (assembly GCA_013841215.1). Classification (NCBI taxonomy): domain Eukaryota; kingdom Metazoa; phylum Arthropoda; class Insecta; order Coleoptera; family Meloidae; genus Hycleus; species Hycleus cichorii. The sequence goes on from JACDRQ010000601.1 coordinate 17,672, forward strand.
GAAAATTGAACTATATTCGAATTGGATCAAATGAATTAAATATGATTGGTTTCTATATTTATTTCTATTATATTTACTTGAATTTCTAGTGATAGAGCAAGGGGACAATCAAGATCTAGTAATTCTAGAATCTTTGTTTAGATTAAATAGTTTAAACAGGGCGACATAGTCTAACAACAGCTTAAACCGTCACTTTAATTCTCCACCCTTAACACACACAGAAAGCTGAAAGCAAAGAGAATTAACTGTATCTGTATGTATATATCTCGACTGTATTTATATGGGATGTTATAGTCTTTGATGTGGGTGGGTTAAGGATGAAAAGCCGGACAGGTGCGGTCACCATTAGATCTCAACTTGTAACAGAATTGTTACAAGTCTAACAGAATACGTAGATAATTGTCAAGTTCACTTACTGAATTGTAAATTGCATAACATAACAAAAGTTGCTTTGATGATATGTAGTCGTCAATTATTCACACAACAGCCCCCGGCTTCGATTCATACGAATTTAACCCATGTCAGAAATCTCAACGGGAATCCACAATCGGGGGCGGAAACGAAAGAAAAATATTACAATTAAAATAAAACACCGTTAAAAATTTATATAATCAAGAGAGAAACGGGCCAAATGTTGAATACTTTGCCGGCTTGTCTTTCAAACTAATGATCGTATAAGAGCAACAATTGAATCATTTGTCAAAGGGATGTTGAAACGATCCAAGTAAGAATTAGTCGTCCTGTCTGATATTTAATTGTTACATCGTTTGTTTTACAATGAAAGAATAGATCAAAATTATCGTTTAAGCTGTATGAATATAAGTAATAGTCATCAACAACGACACGGCAAAGAATACAATATCTTCTCGTTCTCTCTCTATATATATAGTATATTTAACCCCTCGTATTTGTGGCATTTGTCACTGTCTTGAATCGCGTTTCTTCCAAAATTGCCGTAATTTTGTAATGATATATGTTTTCCATTACATAAATCTTTATAAGTAATTTATCGGCGGACAGACGGGTATAAGTCTTAACTGGGAGAGCAAAGTATTATTATGCGTATAAATAGTGGAGTTGTCAGGAATAAGTGTTTTGCGGCATCGTCGGCTATAATGAGCCTATTCCGTGACGGGGGCCCGTTTAAGACACCACTATACCATCGGCCCGAGGGTAGAGACGAAGACGAAACTAAGACAAGAACAAGAACGAATGGAAGAAGAATCGTGACAACCCTTCTCTTTCAATTCAATCTTCTCATAATTATCATCATTTTTCAACATCATTTTAATTAAATTAACTCGAATCTATATAACAATAATTTAAATTACAACATAAAAAATTCTTATTAAAATACATAAAGAATTATTAGGGTAATAATCGAGAATGTTGTTTAAAATTAAAATGCATCTCATCGGGAACGCGACGTTCAAGAAATTTTGCATAGAGACCAAGACTGATCCATATTCTGCAATGTTAGATAAGTGTAGTTTATGTTAATGATTATATGCATGCTTTTAAAAGTTAAATTCTACAATGGTTCTAGCGAAAGGGTGGCTATACTGCTACTAGAAAACGGGGGTTAGTTTAGAATTGGATACACCATGTGCAACAGTAATTATTACTAGTAGCCTCCGGTGGCGCATCCTACCACCACCACTACTATCATCTAGCTCCAGGACATTTCCAGTTTTACTTATAAACCATCATTCATTTACTTTTTGTAGTTTAATTAGAACTAATTGCAAATTTTTAATTCGAAATCGTTTTATTATAATTGATTATTGGGGGTGATATTTCCTCATTTATACCCTTTAAACTTCTACGAAACGATTCAGTTCCAGTCAACAATAAAACAAATAATGGATTAGAATTAAACACTATAAAGTCTCGAAACGAAATTAAGTTTATCCATAAATTTGATTTAACAGTGAAGTGAATAAGTAGAATTCGTCGGTTTTGAACATTGGCTTTAACTATGGCGAGACCATTGATGCAATTAAACATGATTTGTTCGAGGCTCATTTGCAATGGCCCTGAAACAATTCAAAACCACCCCTACAATACTCATACCACTTTTACGATGAAATGACGAATGGCCTCTGTGTACCACTATCGCCATTGAACGGAACGGAGAGGAACAAAGACGATTTGCCTCTCCTCATTTGAACTGATTGTTAAAACTACACATTCATACGTTTGGTGCTATAGTGAAGAGGAGTGAATGAGAGAGAATTGTAAGAGTGAGCCGAACACACCACCCACTCGAAAGGTTTTGAGTTATTATTCCAACTTTCGGCACCAAATCTATGCACCATTGATTTTTAAGATTATTGTTTTGTGATGAATACCAGCAAGACCAGAGATGGGGCTTTACAATTCACCAGTTCTACTATTATCAAATCGATTAATTTGTACAAAAGCTCTTTTTCGGGATAATAATTTTAATGTTTACGTCAAAATTACGGTACAACTGCCAACAGTAATTTAATGTAAACTTGCTTAGAAATTTAACCGAAGAAAAATGTAAATTAGAGAAAAATGCTACATAAATAATCAACACCTTTTCCTGTTTGCTTTGCATAGCGTTATTTATACGTTGATATCCCCTGCCCCGTGTTCGGCTTATAGTCATCTAAAAATATATTAAGCCGAGTTTTGTAAGAAATTCTCAAACAATTGGTGCCGTCTACTATATTCGGAGGAAATCTTTCTTAAATTTCCCCTGATGTAAATAAAAGTTGTCATTTTCTTGTGCGCACAAACTGAAATTATGATTTTTCAGGTTATTCCCCACCTCTTACATGTGTATCTTTTATTATTCGGTTATTTTTTTCGCTGCATTTTCTCAAGCGCTGTTTTATTACAACAAATCACAAATAAAACTGTTTTTCTAATTTTAGAACAATTTCATATTTAAAACGGCACAATTGTTCAGTTTCGTTTTGTGGTCTTGATCGATTTCAGGAAATTGTTGCCGGTAGGTTTAGAATTATAAGTCTTTTAGGACTGTCCAATATCGCCGCTTTGGCGGTTTGAAATACGCGTCGATGTTTGGTAATGTTTGTCCACTAGGGGTTAAACGGCGACATCTCGATTATTGTGTCCAGTTATAGGAACGTATGTTACCTATGGGAGTTTGTTACGATGTCAGTTTTTCGCTATGGTGGTTCTCTCTAAGAAATGTTTACATTACAAATAGATAAATTCAGATAGTTCAATAACAAAACGTGAAATAATGGACGTTTTGGGAATATGATATTGTATACAATCTGGTAATAACAACGACAGATTTAAGATTATAGTTTTAAACTATATAAAAGGAGCCATGTTGGGCCTTTCGGCGTCTGTCCAAAAGCACTTTCATCGTATTAATTAATTCGTTCCTATCTCTGGCTATGATCCCTTTGTAAAGTGGTGACTGACAGCGGTGTAAGAAGACGACCTTTCTTATACTAATTAGCCGACAAGCATTCAAACAAACTATAATACGGCCCCTTGAGCTAGTAGAGTGTTTGTCATTGAACAACTTGACGAATCTACTACCTTACTGTCAGCCACATCTGATGACCACTTTAAAGTAGTCTTGTGTTGGATTCAATTTAATATCAACAACACATCTCCATTTCTCTATCTCTAACGCTATCTCTATCTCGATCCTCATTTAATTTTAATAATATTTTTCGTCTTTACAATTGAATTTATTTTCTTTGATAATAGAAAGTAGAGTTGTTTTGTAGCGATGATGATGCAAATTTCTGATGATACCCAAAGGTTCGGAGGGGAAGAACTCGACGTCGTTACGTTAATTTCTACAGTTTTTAGTGTATGCATCCTTGTAGCCTTATCTATTTAATTCAACTGTTATTATAATTGTTATGTTACCATTGTGATCAACATAAAGTTTATGAATTATTATTGTACTAGTTAGCTGAAATTCTAATTGAAATTTTATTAAAAAAAATCCGCTTGAAAATAAAGTAGTGTAAAAATGGTGGATGCGCCGGACGAACGTCTATTTTTTTTCTAGAAAATTCCCCAATAACTCGTTATAATTTAATTAATTTTTCTGATCGATTGATTTCAATTTTATCGTGAGTGGTTTGCCATTGTAGCTTTAACAGGAGACAGAAAAGTATCTTCTGTATGAGTCGCATAAATCAACTGTAATCGGTACAAATGCAGTCACACCGACCTGCAATAAATTATATTTGTTCTTCAAAATGGGAATTTGCGTTCATTTTCACAAAATTATCGTAAATCAAAAACGACATTGAGCTTCAAAATGGGCGCTCACCGAAGCTTGGTTGGCACATACACATCCATATAACAACACAAAAAAAAACAAACTTTCACTCTAATTTATTACTGTTTGCATAGTTATTTATTCCAATTTTGGGGCGGACGAATGAAGTGGAACAATCTAATTTTGATTTCATTTCAAATTGTTGTTTAATAGATTTTTTCTATATGGATTAATAAAAATATGAAAAATGCGTTGTTTTTTGTTGTTGTTGTTGCGGTTTTAAATAAAATATAACAATAATTCAACGGCATCATTTGCATTTTTTATTTGGAAGTGTGCGCGATTTAATGCCTTGCCTGTAAAGACATAATTTCTGGTGGTTTACGATTGTGAGCCTAAACGAGAAACAATACATGAATCACTTAGAAGGCACCCGTATTCGCCAGCTTACGGCACTCTCTGGCGTAATAGATGAGTACTTTCAGGATTAAAGCGCACAACATATTGAAATATTTTTATTTCTCCTGGACTTTGGGTTATATCGCATAAAATTCGTTGCCATTATATACGAATATTATTTTTTAAATCGTACAAAACCAACTTAATTAAATATCACAAGAAAAAATTGATTAGTTTGGTTGTTTTCCAATTGAATTAATGATAGAAAGGACATGGAATTAATTCAACAATTAGCAAACAAAAACGACGTCTGCACACAGAGATGTGTAACGTTTTGCCAATGTTCATTCTGGCAGTTATTGCCTTTAATTTGCAAGTAACGCCTTGAAAGAGGGAAAGAGCTATATAGAGTTAGAGGAGGTGAGGTGAGGAATGTTAATTAAAAGCGTTGAGACTGATCCGGTGTAGATGGGTGTAGAGGATGCCGACAGTTGATGTTTCCTCTCGATCTCTCCGATCAACTAATTAGCTAACTAGGAAATGGTGTCGTTCATCTTTCCCTGATCAACACTGTCATCGTACCTTGTAATCTAATGAAATTCATTCTCGAATTAGAATGATTTGTATTATGAAGAAAAAAATTGTAAAATACGTGCCACTTTTATATTCTTTTATTTGCTCGTATAAACAGACGCCGTCTCAGGTTTATGAGTGTTTTAAGACGAAATCTCGTTCCCCATCAACAGGCCAACTTATCACTTCTAGAAGGTATAACAGTGACGTGCTTCAACTCTCTATAGCGCTCATTGTGAACAAAATCTGATTTGAGCCGTACCGATGGAAAACTATAAAATCTCAATGATAGATTTATTCAAATTCCACCTATTACCATAAAAACTCGCATTACACATCAAAAATTACAAACAAGTATTATTTGTTGAAAACGAACAAGTAAACACCGTCAAATTCCTATTACAATAAAGTATCTGATAATTTATATTCTCACACAGTATAATTTTTATCCATCCAATTACCTTTTCTGTTCTATTCAGCAATTCTCGAATAATATTTCAAGGGATTGAAGAGAACATAAATGGGTGGGAGTCACCTCGAGCGCATTTCAGTCCAAAAGCTAAAGCGGTTTGATTTGTTGGTGCCGTTAATTGAAATCCAGAGGCAATTACATAGTCGACTATGATGCCGACGTTACTCTATACTCTCTCTCTTTCCTAATGGGGATGTTGATGGAGGCGGTGGTGTATTCTGCCAGAATTTCCGGTACATCTGTCCGCGGATAAGTCACAATTTTTTTCTACTATCTAAATTGATCTTGATCAAATTCGAATGGTGGTTCATTTTGTAATGATAAATTTGTGATAAACAAAACTAGATGTGTATTGTGTCATATCTAAAACATTAAAGTATCATCTAATTATTGAATTATCATCAATAATATTGTTGGATATGCGTCATTATAGAATTCTATGAGAATTGAGTTGTGTGTTATCTAAGCCCGCATATAAAATCGAACAACATGATACAATCCAGGAAATTGTAACAAATGGATTGGAAAAGTGTCATGTCATTGGAAATTAATTATAAAAGTCTATAAAATTTTTACCAATAAATGTAACGATTAAACAAATTAAAAAATATTTAGAGAGCGACTGGGAAATGATTGTTCTATATAAAAATAACACATAGTCTAAAATGTGGTAAACGATAAAACTTTATGTATATTGCATGTAGTCGGACGTAACGATGCAATGTGACGGTCTAACCATTTCCACATATTTATGTCGTATTAAAATAGCACACCTACTGGTGTACAATAAACTACAACAGTAACCCCTTAATTAACCGATTCTAATATTACCAAAATCTCATTATAATTTTAATATAAAAGAATTATTAAAAAAACACCATTCGAATCGTTTGAAAATTTCCAACCGGCAACAATATACAAAACGAAATTCAAATAATAAAATAAAGAACAAGACCAAGTCCAAGTATTCTCGAGATTCATTTCAATAATATGAATAAATATAAGGTGAATCCAGGCTCATTCTAATGAGCGCCAGTTAGTGTCGTCTCTCTGAGTCACGACGCAATTTAAACAATTTGTGACTCGAAATAACATTAAAATCTGTCGTAGGAAAAACGTAAATCAGGCTTTGCATCCAGTTGTTCCTCAACCAGTTTTAAACCATTATGCTTCCAGGCGATTCTGTACAACTTTAGAAATTCACCCTGAAGGCACAACAATCGTCTACCCCTGGAGACGAAAATCAGTGCAGACTGATTAAACAACTTTTACTGATAAGATAATTGATTATAATTTACATAAAATTCAAACAAAACACGTAAAGCGTTAGAAAAATGGTGGAGGCGCCGGGTTAAATTTTATTATATTCTCTAATAATTTGCGAGAATTATTCGAAATTGTTGGTGGTAATGGTGCACCCTTAGGGGATTGACTTCAAATTTGTACGTGACATTGACGCGCATCTCAATTGAGGTCATTCCTAAGCTCAGCATGCCTCCGTTCTGCCACCTTTTTCCTTGACTATGTCGTTACGACCATCACTATTGTCAAGTCTGCTAAAGTGTCATGCTTATTTGAATGTTTTTATAGTTGTTACGGTATTTTCGAATAGAAAACGTATATCGATAAAGGTTGACACAACAATAGGCAATTGAGAATTGTTTCATTTCGTATTTCTACAACAATTCAAATGACAATAAACGGAACGTTTAAGAAATGAATTAAATTAATTATTTTCAAATAATAGTTGAATATTGACGTATTTTCGGTTGTAGTTGTGTTTGTGTATCATCGCCAAGACGGCCATCCGTCACCAGTTCGGCGCCATTAGCTTGCCAATGGAGGAAGAGGCGGTGATGGCGTACTGCCATATTTTCCGTTGAGGTCTGAAACTGATGCCTTTAATCGAAACCTGCCGTCACAAATCAAGCAAACCTTTGACAGTGTCATTAAGAACGGCCGCTTGTCAGCCATACTTCATGTCGGTTAGACGTATCGTTTGGTATCAGCGGCCTCCACGCCTTTGATAACACAGAACCGGAATAACGCCAACTTTAACAATAACGCAAAAATTCAATTTGTACATTTCAACTACGAATGAACAACAATATTTTCTTGAATATCCAACAACTAAATTACTCGTCTATTAATTAAAATTGTAGAAAAATAATAGAATTAATGTTGTTTGTAGATATCGCAAGTCCGGATCTGTTTCAGTCACTAAACGTAGCCAAGAAAGCTCCAGTATGGAAAAGTCGTATATAACATGCTCCAGACGGCCGGATGATTTCTACTAGTGATGGACGACTGAAATCTAGCCAAACTCTCGGCAGGAAAACAGGCACAGACTAAAAACAAGGATAATGTTCTCCTTCTCTAACACACCATTATAGTCATCTGATAAGTGGCGTCAATATTAAACATGATTTCTTGTTTCTTCCATTCGCGCGTTATTACAGACCATAGATCACGCTTATTTAGACGCCTTGTGAACGGCGTTTATCTTGTTGTTGTTATTATCAATATTATTCGATGAAATGAAAAATTTAATATTCAAAAACGTTCTCACATTTTAAATTTATACTTAAATATTCAAAACTATAAATATATTAATTGAATAGTTGCGAGGATAATACAGGATGTGTAGAAAATTTTGAGAGGAGGATAATAAGGACCGTGTGGCCTAATGGATAAGGCGTCGGACTTCGGATCCGAAGATTGCAGGTTCAAGTCCTGTCACGGTCGATCTTTGATTTTTTTTTGTTAATATAAATTCCTAGCACCGATTACATATTGATCCCGTATATTGAAGTGTAATATTTAATGTCCTAAAGGGACTATATTGCATATAATGCGACACCAATAAGGTGACTAAAACTCGCCTATACCAGAGAGAATATTCCGTAAATACCTCTTTTGACTTGTTCAACGTAGTGGACTTTGTCCAGTACAAAGCGTCTAAATTTATAGCTTTAGTAAAGTCTCTTTATGATCATGGTGTGGTTTCATATACTTGTAACTGCCGCTGTTACCGTAATTGTTTCAACATGAAGGATAAATCAATGTTGAAATCAAATTATAATTGTTTCTCGTGTATTAATGTAGAAAATTGAAATTGCAATATTATCGAAATTGGAAACAACAACAAGGACAATAATATTGAATTGTCGTCTATTCTATATATTAAAGAGTCAAAATTAAATCTGAGATATTCATGGTATTAGTAAAGGTTCTGGCGCGTAACACATACGGTTGGCAGTAAAAGTGATTTGTGATAGTAGAAATCCTCCGCATTGCAAATCCTGTCCTATTCTTCTCTGGTCGTTGTGCCAGGATTAACCGATTCCAATTATTATTCCGTACGTCCTGATATAATTAAAACAGTACCCTCTATACTAAGGTGGACAACATAGCCTTATAACAACTACAACTACACCCCCTTTAACAATTCAACATATTTCGCCAGATTTGAAATTATAACGTGATCTCCATATTTACGATATTGCCGCTACAATTACAAGATGGAAATAAAAATTGAAATAATCTACGATTCTAGCAATATATTTCAAATTTCATTTCGAGGAAAAGTTTGTGTGAGCGTACAGCTCTGATCGGTGGTCATATTTTACGTTATCCTATCGCAGGATATCTTGCCGACTTCATTATTAATCATTGATTTATTGGGACGTGATACCTCAAGTCAAAAGTTCATCGCTTCAAACTTTAACTTATGTAACACATTCCCATTGGTGAAATATGCTGAAAATGTTGTGACGCACGTATTGCTCCTTGAAAGACGGAACGTTTCCTGTTCCGGTCGATGGTGGTGGTAGGTAGATGATGGGTTGGTGATGGGGTATATTTGAGAAAACTCAATATGACTTTAACAGTTTGGAAAAAATATTGAAAAGACATGCAGTAATTTTTTTGCTTCTTCTCCTCGTTTGTGTCGCTTTTCCATATTCAACTATACATGAAAAAGTTTGACACTTGGACGATGTCATAAATTTGATGAGAGTTTGGTAGAGAATACAAGAAGTTTTCGTTGATAACGATTAGCATTTCTATGTATAACTGAGAAATCTTTTACGTATTTGAAAAATCTATGCAATATGGAATTTATGAAAAATATAAATCTATAATTCAATTATAGAGGAATACTTTTGTTTATCTGCCGCCAGTAGTCTAACTAGTTAGCCGTTATTTAATAAGAAAATGTTGCAAAGTGCGCAAAGCAGGATAACGCCACATTTTATGGCACGAAAGAGAAGAGAAAAATCTCATCTACATTATTTGCATAAACTGCACACAATTTGTGGTGTTTTTGTTGGCACAGCGTCCGGCCATGAATCCACTTCTACTACGACTATTACTACCACTACCACCATCTTCCCTTCATCATTTCATTCTCGTCTGTTTTATTTTTTTCATTATTTTATCTTTTTTATTCTCCCGTTAGAAAGAACAATGAATAATAACAGGCATGAAGTGACTGGAACTCTGTATCGTTTAGATACTGTCGTAATAATGTAAATAATCTGAACGAATTAAGAAGTTCTCCAACTCTTTCCGCTTTAAACAAACATTACTTTTCGAAAAATTCTTCAAATGGCTGGCAATTTTGCGATAAAAAACCAACCAACTCAACTTTATATTGAAAAATTTAAATTAATTAACAATTCAATTAAAACCAAATAAAAATCAATCATTCGATTAAAATTGTTTTAAGCAATTTTTAATTGATATTCGAAAAAGATTTGAAAACTTTTATTTAGTTGATAATATTGTGAAGAGATGGCGTTTCGAGTATAGTTTTGCAGGAAATTTTCAATATATTGGATAGGCAAGCGGTTCATACACATTTTCCTGAAGCGGATTCCCCATCAGCGTGGTCGGTTTTACTGCAATCCTTCTAGCAGGCGAGCAGGAATCACAAGAGAACTAATCGATGTGGAATTTGCAGGAATATCAATCGGCCAAATGTTGTGGCAAATGCAAAACTGTTGCAAATTGAAAATGGATTTATATTCATAGATGACAAGTTTATTTAAAACAAAAAATCAGAGACCATTAGAAAAATGTAATTGTTTATCAAAACGAACAGGAATTATGGAGTCGAAAATGGTAAAAGCTTTGAATTTTGTGCAAACAACTGTGATGTTTTTATCGTGTCCAAATTCTGACCGACAAAGTTTAGAAATTTATTGTTAGTCGGATATAATTAATCATTGAATTAATGAGCGAAAATAAAGTCTAATTTTGGAACATTTCGATATTCATCAGCAGCTTAGTAGGGCAACAACTGCCGCAGAATTATCATGTAAACCGATTTTTATAATAATTAATAGAAAATTATTAAATAAAAATCTACGATTTTTTAAATTTTTGTAAGAAAATTTTGAAGTGGTGACTTTAGAAAGCTTACTTTTCATTGCGCTGAATGAGTTCTTAATCATTTTCTAATGAATTGAAAGGGCACAGGGACGATCCGAGGGTGGGGTGTTAGGGGGTGCAACACCCCCCAAGCATTTTACAGTTGGCAAATTTTGTAGTAGTCGTCAACTATTATTTCCTATAATTCCACGAAGTCCAGAAAAATAAAGAATTACATTTGCCAATTTTTGTTAAGCGCAAGGAGTACATTTCATACTTTTAACCGGCAAAAATGTGAATTTCTAACTCGCGATTTCTCGCTCGATCTTGAGGCCACGACAACCGCAGATAGATTTTTGAAAAGAGCACTTCTTATAGCCTCTAACTGTTCTTTCCGTTTTTCAAAATATTGATACAAATTTGAATTACAGACGAATATCTAACATGTTTTTTGTACAATTTTGCTATTTTTTCTACTTTTTTTTTAATTTTAAGCTCATAACTTAGCCAATATTGATTATTCTACAAAAATTCTTATACTGTTGGATAGCAAATTCAACGTTCTTTTCAAATTTTTAAGAATGTTTCCGATTCCACTGTTAGTTTTGCGGGAAATTAAGAAAACTGCTATAAGCTACAACATTGATCAACCCCTCATTCGAAAGCTGATACAAATTCGGAGTACAAAATAGAAAACATTTTTTGAAATTTTGAAAATTGCCTGAATTATCACAGAAAAACCAGTTTTTCTGGCAGTGTTTTCACTTAATAAAATTAATTATTTTGCTTTGAAATACATACATATTGGCTCATTATTTTTGGAAAAAATGTTGATTTCTCGAAGAAAATTGAGTGGAAATCCAGCCTTACACGTAAACAGTGCGGTGCCAAATCGAAAGTTTGTGGAATCATCGATACTCAATCCAAAGCGAGACACAATTCGATCTAGCAAACTCACACTTTCTACCTTGTATAGTGGCTTATCTTGCTTGATAATACACAAACAAAGAGACAGGATTTTCATTCCATTTTCTTCGAATAATCAACATTTTTAACAAAAATAAAGGGCTAATCGGAAAGAGAACAAAATTATCAACC
>JACDRQ010000602.1:0-29795 GCA_013841215.1 Hycleus cichorii
ATTTCAATTTTACATCGCCTGTTACGTTGATCCTATTCGGCAATCCTTGGATTTGTGAATGTTTAAAATACGTGGAGGATTTTCTAAAAGATCGTCCATTCAAACGTACTGATTGTGATTTGGAATTGTTCAGTAATGGTAAATTTCCATCGTGTGTTAATCAAGTAGTATGTCTGTCAAAGAGTCTTGCACTGGAAATAAGTCTCTATGATAATTATATTAAAATACTAGAGGAATCTAAACAACGTTTAACATGTGATGTTGATTGGGATATGTTGTATTTAGAAAGAAACAAGCGAAAATATGGAGTAGTCGGCATACCTCCCGAGGAGCTTATTGTTGGTAATCGTACAGTACTTATTTGGTGATTACTAAAATAAACAATTTCTTCGTTTGCACACAATTTTTTACCATTTCCACAATTTTTCCACTCTAAGCAATTTCACTAAAAAACTCGACCTCCAATCGATATCTCGACCTAAATCGCCATAAATGTTGCGCTTAATTGCCCCGAATTCTCGATTTGGACAGTTCAAATTGGGATATTCGAATAAAAAACAATCGTACGTCCAATTAACGTCAAATTTCTAATTGAAATCGAATCGAAAGTTTAAAATGGAGAACAATCCGATCATTACCAAAAATATAATCTTGAACCACACGAAACAAGACCGGGCGTATTTCCGAAATTATCGAAATGAGATCTTATCACGACTGTTGGTAATTCGATTCGAATTAAATAATAATTTTGTTGGTTTTTTATCGAAGAAAATTACCTTTTAGCCATTAGAATACAATTATGGGGGCGTGAAGAAAATCTACGTGCCACAAATAGATATGTGTTTATTAAATAAACTAAACAATATTGAAAAATATTTCTTTTTACCGCAATCGAAATTCACAATGTTGGATATTGGACGACAAAAGGAAATTGATAATTTTTATATAGCTTGCCAGAAATTCCGTAATCACTACAGTGATTGTTACGGTAAATTACACCCATTAGATTATTTCGCAGTCGATGATTACAGTTATCAATGCGCACCTAGCCCTATAAGGTTCTTATATTCAACTATTAATCACTAATTATAACAACATTATTATTGCAGTAAATACTTTAAAAGTCCGGTAAAATATGTGAAATATAAACAACCAGTTGTATTGCCGTTAACAATGGAAAGAATTGTTAAACATCCACAATTACCACAACGAGCATTAACCGGTATTTATAACCGTAGTAATGATAGTGTTTATAAAAGATGAACTAAAAACGAAAACAAAACGAATGCGGAAATTCCGACATTTTCCCAACGGCATGCTCAAATTCCAGTTGACCTATACTACCATTCGATTCCAAATCCATCTCCTTCAACAACTACAATTGATCGAATTCAAAAAATCGCCTTCTTCAATAAAACTATAAATTACCACTTGTATTATGTGTTTTTTACCATCCAAATCGACGATATTTCCGCTATTTTGGCTGTCTGTTAAACGGTCGATTACAGCCATCAGATCTTGTTCGCCCACAGCCCCGTCCTCGTCGAAATCTACAAAAAACAAGTCAATTTACGATCTAACAATGGGAGTAATTACCGAAAATCCGAAACGCCCAAGCGGCTTTAACTTTATCCGGACATTTCTCCGACATTACTGAACACAAGTCTAGGATGTCTTCAAATGATAAAGTGTCGTCTTTTTGCGATGAAAATACGCGATAGATTCGGTCGCGGAATGGATTGTACTTGAAAATTGAACAAAATTAAAAAAAATTCCACAATAAAATCACTTACTTTTAATTGCGGAAAAGCCTCCTCTACGTACTCAATTGAGAAGCGTTCATTATTGTTTTGGCGTCGATCCAATCCGATATTTGTGAAAGTTTTATACAAACTATTTAGATTGCAATAAATTTATAAAAAAAACCCAATTACTTACCGTATAATTTCCGATTTATTCAAATACGTCAATAACGTGTATTCATCGAGAATATCTTCAGTTAAACCAGAAATTGTACTCGTCGAATTGCCCATCTTGAATCACAATTAATTTGCGTTTTTAAAAGCTACACTTCCATGATATTGTCTGATAAGTGCGTGATAAGATAAAACTATTGTTGATATCGTTGAAAACAAAATTCACTTTCGATTTTCAAAACGACTAGAAATCGGAAACAGGTCACGTCTAACAACATTCGTAACGAACAATAATTCGTATTTATATTAAAAACAAGACGATTTTCTGATAATTATCGAGGTTAATATCCTTATCACCATTTTTGGAGAGGGTAAATTACCGGTAATTAGGAGTATTTAAGAGAGGCGAACAATAAAATTACTTTAACTATAATTAAAAACACAAAACTACAAAAATTAAGTTAAACAACAAAAAAGCTTAAGTCTTTCAATTTTAAGCAGTCGAAATAGAACCTAAAGTACCCCTTAAATAACACAAAAAAGGCCAAGTGCACTAGTATTGCACCAAAGGAATCCGAAGACAATACGGGACTAGAGTTCAAAATTCACGACGTATCCTCAAACGTAATCACCTTTTTAATTCGATCTATTCTACTCTCGTTGAAACTTCTCGGTTTATTTTGGGGCAATTGCGGCATTGTTGCTTTATCATTTGTATTATTCTCGATATTACTGCGATCCTGCAGGATATTCTTCATTTGGAACTCTTCAATACCAATATAGCCTTGTGGTTTCTGTTGTTTGATTTTATTCCGTAAATATTCGTTAACAATCTCATCAACAGTTTTCCCTTTAACCACCGCATACGAATGGAAACGGGCGATACGCAACATACGTTCACTCGTACGGCATTCAACACGTGACGCCGATATATTCTGTAAGAAACGGCGTGTAACACGTGCCAATATTGAAGCGAATAGTTTAAATTGCGGATGTGTTGGTGATATATTTTGTAAACGTAAAGCTTCATAAACAGCCCATTGGAGTTTCTTCTTATGTACATCACTCAAGTCTTCTAATTTTGTTGTAGTTAAACGTGCCATTGTTGTCTCACTAAAAGTACGATTCAATAATGGTTGTGTTGATGTTGATGATGATGATGACGATTGGTTTAAATCTAGAGAAATCGTCGATAAGCTGCGCACCAATTTCGGTGGATTATTCTCATCGGATTCGCTACGTTTACGTTTACGTTCGAAATAGAATGGGGATTTCTTGTTCGGTGAAGTCTTCGATGGTGATTGGAATAGGGCGCGTTTTGTCGATTTACGCTCCATTGATGGTAGACCTGTTTAATAAAAACCAAATAAATCAAATAATCGAAATTAATCTTCTTTTATTGAACAATTTGTTGAAGAAATCGACCAGGATTCGAACCTAGAACCGACTAGACTATCCGATATTGTAGTGTTGAAAACCTTACAAATTGTTGTACAAAAAAGAAGCTTTTTTGATTCGTTTTAATAATTCTACTATCAACAAAAATGTAGTAGCTCCACTGATAAAGAACCGTAAATCTTCACAATTCTAACACCGTTTCACTAACATTAATTTCTGCAAGTTATCACACCGATTGAATAGATGCAACTCAACCGGCTCTAGTTCTTGCATTGATTTGAAATTCAAATTTAACTTACTGACAGTAAGCGAGGATCGTGCCGGTTGAAACAATGCCCGCTTTGCTTCATCATTACTAACATGATTACTATTAGATGTCATATTTTCTAATTCACCGGACATTAGACGAAATTTTAAGGCCAATTTCTTCTTCGCTGAATTGCTCGGCGTTAATTTCTTTGATTTAAATGGACTTTTCGTCGGTGTTTTACGCGGACTCTTCTTCACAACACCCAATTTCCTAAAATTAAATTGAAATATCGACAATTTTTTAAGTATTATCGAAAACGAACCTAACATCGACGAGAATTTGGCGCGTACGAGATCCTAGAATCGATAAACTATTACTACAATTAGTACTACTAGTACTGGCTGTTTGTTGTAAATTAGCGCTAGAGAAAGTTATCCGACGTCTGGCTAAATGGCTTAAACGTCTACCGGGCGATTTCGTTTGCCATTTGGATTTGATTGTTTTCCGTTTTAATGGGCTCAATATTTGTTCAAATACTGTACAAGTTGATTGTGTCTCAGCTCCGACGTAACGTTCACCGTATTTACTGCACAATAACTCGAATTCTTCCGAAATTTTACTCCGATTATGACTGTAAATAGACAAATTTCAGTTATCTTAATTTGTTTGAATTGTTGGTGTTTACTGTAAGCCGTGATGACGGATAGATAGGATTTCGGGCCATTCTCGATAGACTTTCGGCGGGTTTTCCTTTACTTCTGTATTCGCACAAAATAGATTCGAGTTCGTTTTGATTTTGTCCAACATTTCGTCGACGGTTAACTGGACGATTGTTAAACTGGGCGGCGGATAAACCCCCTGTAGGTGGCTTTGAACGTTTTTCAGTAATTTCAAATCGTTCCTATCCATATATTTTTCAGTCGGTGTCCTCTTAACAGGCGATACTAATTGACTCGTTTCTACAGTTTCATCATCATCATCATCGAATAGATCGGGACTTGTACAGGAATTTTGCGGATTTTCGTAGGTTTTCTGCGGCGTTTCCGCTGGTTTATCACAATTTTGTAAATCTCCGTCGATATCCTTCGTTGGTGCCGTTTCTTCTTTATTTGGACAATCCGGTGTTAATTTAACGATAATCGGTTTCGTGTACGGTATAATAAACGAACTGTCCGACTGGTCGGACTCCTCAAAACCACTAAAATTAGTCTTTATACTTTCTTGGGATGTGCTAATTAACGAATCGAACGAATCGCTCATATTTAACGATTGTAATCGTGGCTTCTCCAACAACGTATCCTCGTTCAAACAGAACGATTTATTTGGCGAATTAATTTGTAGATTTGTTAAATTCTCATTGGACGAATCGAAATTCGATTCGGTATTATGTGAAACGTACCCACTATCATTATCCATAATTTGGCAATTTAAATCCATGCCGTTCTATCAATTTCTACCAATTAAACTTCAATATCATTAATTAACAATAAAATAATTACCGATATTAGTCCATTATTTAATAATTAACGATTTCGTGGAGAAATTCCGTCAACACCCCTCACGACGGTGGCGGCGGCGGCGACATTGACTCCATTTCACTTTCGACCGTTAAAAGAGCCCATCATCTGTTTCATTTCAAAAACAAATGACAGCTGTCCAACGTAGCGCCCTCCCGAAAACACCCTATTTGTAGCCCCCAATACTACATTATTAAAATAAAATTAATTTACAACTTATAAATTACACCATAATTAAAATAAAACAATTTACAATTAATTTAACGCAAAAACCCCAATTATTTATAATAGAAGCGATTTTGGGATTTGTTGGGGAATTTGTGGCGGTTGGCAATAAAGCGGGATAATTTGAATTAGATTTTATTGATTCAATTTCCGTTTAATTCCGCGTTTTTTCAATTCTTCCACAAATTCCAGGTAGGTTACAACCCGGCCATCTCTTGTAGCTATCCGTAAATTGCCGCAATCAATTTTCGGATTGATAAAAGGATTGTGTAGTTCGCTAATTTGTGTCGATGAAGCCGCCGCTGAATCGCCACTACTGGCCAATTTGCCGTTCCAAAATTCGTTACCTGGCAAAGCGTTACCATCCCAAGCGTACGACACTATCAATAATTTCCCATCATCGGCGAGTTTCTCGTGGGGTTCCCTTTTTTGTAAATAGACGGAAATACCGCCGTTTGGATGATTATCGATCGGTATCCGGTCGCCGTGTTTAAAACCACCGCAAGTCTTCTCGGATATATAAGCGAAACAAATGTCGCTAATATTGTGGAGTTTATTGGCGAATTTTTTGATACGATCAACGAATGTATCGAGAAAGATTTGATTTTGATGTGGCGTTTTCTTCCAAACACCTAAACCAATACCGACTACATGGATATAAGCGGTTTTATCGCGTTCAAACGCCCGATAGTTAGCCTCAATCAATAGTGTATCAATTGTGAAAACTAATCGTTTATAATAAGTGATAGAATCGAAAAATTCGCTATTCTTCAACGAGATATAGCGCAATGGAGTCGCTTTTTGTTTTGTAGCAAATTCGCTAAAATCCAAACAATCTTCTTGATAGAATTCGGCAAACAATTGGTGAATTGTTGGTGTTTTAGTTCCTCGTCCATAACCGTTTTCTTTACAATTTTGTTTCTCGGTAATTACCAACTCTTGGTACTCCATTACTTGATCTTTAACAAGTCGCGGACCAATCACGCCAATAATAACACCTTCGTGTTGGATTTTCTCGCGATTTTCGTTATAAATTGCCCGATTCTTCCGATCGCCGATATTAACAAAATAACTATACGACGATACTGATAAGAATACCGATAATTTGATCTCATCATAACTTAGACAATCTTTCAAAACTAACGGTGTTTGTTCCCGATCTGTACCGATAGTTTCCCATTTGCCGGCACCTTTTCCACCGTTCAATAACAAATAATTGTCGCGTTTACTAAGAAAAGCGACTGCACGTTTTGTTAACAATCTCTCGATGAATTGTTGGAAATTTATGGTTTTGTAAAATTCTCTCTCAATTCTAGTTCCATATTTCCGTTTAAATAAAACGAATTTTACGCATAGATTTACAATATTTTCGTGTAGAATCGGATAGGCTGAATTTATATTACGTTCCAGTATATCTTCGCCGATTTTCGATTGGAGTGTTTTACAACGAACTATATCCATGGGGAATTTTCGTGGAAAATTGGCGCTTTTCTCCAATATTGTTGTTAAATTGATTGGATTCGGGTCAAATTCGATTGTGTTGGTCAATAATTTTAGAGAATCTTCCGTCCAGGCTGGTTCTGGGGGATTCCAATCGGGCAGCATTTTGGGCACCTGGAAATAGGCAACCAATTAAACTTTAAATGCAATTCCATGACGTCACTGTACTTTATAGTTACGTCAATTGCCAATGGATGGCGCAAGATAATTACACTATTATCAATTGGATTTTACTTTAAATTCTTAATTATAAATAGAAAGAATCCACTTGAATTGTAGTTTAATTTGAGTTTTTATCACTATTTAAATAAGAATTCGAAAATATGAACATTAACAATTAAGAAATTGTGAATTACACTGAATATGAAAGCACAAGAAACGATACATTTATATAATTAGTTATCAATAGGTGATATCTCTAATTTAGTCGAAAATCTAAAAAAATCGAATTAGATTAGTTGCAAACTATTGCACAATATTTCTGTTGCATTTATACGAACACAATTTAATTTGATACTTTATTATAATTAAAAAAAAAGCATTATTTAAAACAATAAGAAAATCTACTTACAATTTTTCGACAATTTTTATAGCCTTCAGTGTTTGAAATCTCGAACAAGAATGAATGTGGATAAACTGGAAAAGATGTAATTAATGTATTTAGCAACAGATGTCACTAGTTTTGTAGGAATTTCCCAAGGAATTCCAAGAATAAATTTCTGATATTCTCTTCATAATTAGAATAGGCTAAAAAACGGAATTAGAATGCAAATGAGGAAAATCAGTGCTTGACGCACATGAAATTCCACAAAATTAATAAAACTATTGTTTTAAATATTCATGAATCCGTGGGTTATGCAACCAAAAATACACAATATGATTTAAAAGTTGCATAAGTTTTTACAATTATTTGAAATTTGGAGATGAATTATGAATTTTGATATAAAAGTATAATTCAACAAGAAATCTATGGGGATACAAAATGATGAAATGATAAGAAGAGAAATCGTTTCATAGATGCGAAATCTCGTTAAATTCGAATATTTCTTGTCAAATCCATATTGTTGTACGAATAGAATAAAGTCAGCGAAAATAGACACAATTTGTTCTAAATTGGTAATTTCTAAACGAATCCAGATCTGCAATAATTCTGGAATAACTCCACAAACAAACAAATTGGATAATAAACAACAAAATGCATTTAAAATTAATAAATCCAATCATTTTCGATATTATTCATAATCCCTACTTTTGAAAGTTAGACAACCCAATATACACTTATGTACATTTTTTAGTACTGGGATTAAACTTATGATTTTTGAATACATTTTCGAAAATTCTATCAAAATATCAGTCAATATCAATAGAAAAAAATAAAGACAGAAAGAATAAGTTAATTGTAATATTTTTGATACCCCCAAAATTCTCTACTATCTAAAGTTAGACAACTCAATATACACGTTGTCTTCAATGAACAAATTCCGAAATAAATTTCCAATTTTTGTTTAAATTTTGGAGAATTCTCGCAACATACTGAGAAATATTTGGATATTAATCGAAAATAACAAATAAATTGTTGATAATTTAAAATAATTCTACCACTATTGATATTCCGATTACCCAGTACCTGAAGTTAGACAACCCAATATACGCGTTTTTAACTCCCGAGTCCTGGAGTGGAATATTTTGGTAAAATTTTCGATTTATCTCGAGATTTTCGGAAATTCTAGCAAAATATTGATCAATACTTCGATTTATGAAACAATAAATGCAATAAAAATGAGTTAATTCTATCATCTCGGTATTCCTATAATCTGAAGTTCGACAACCCAATATACATAAGTTTTTGAACCCAATTTTCTTTTATTAGAAAATTTAAGAGTTAAATTTTCGATATTTCTGTAGATTTTTGGAAATTTTAGCAAAGTATCGATCAATAAAACAATAAATGCAATCAAAATGAATTAATTCTATCATTTTTTATACTCCCGATATTCCTATTGTATGAATATAGACAACCCAATATACACGAGTTTTTGAAGCCTGTTTTTTAAATTACCAAATTCTGATGTAAAATTTTCGATTGTACTCGAGATTTTGGAAAATTCTATCAAAATATCGATAAATGCTTTAATTTAGAAAACAATAAATGCAATAAAAATGCGTTAATTCTATCATTCTTGATACTCCCGATATTCCTATTATCGGAAGCTAGACAACCCAATATACACGTTCAACTACCAAATTCTGGAGCATATTTTCGATTTTTGTCTAGATTTTGGAAAATTCTAGCAAAATACCGTTCAATACCCCCAAAATGCAACTAATAATAACAAATAAAACAGTATTGAACTATTTTCAAAAACCTAAAGTAGGAATTTTCGACCGAATCAAACCCATTGGAGTTCAAGAATTTCAATTATTACACTTTTAAAAATAATAAAAACCAACAAAATTGACCGATAAACAATCAACGAGAATAATTCGACTATAACGGTTGGAAAGTTTGTTATTTAAATGGAAATTTCCGTAATAAACACCATTATTGTCTTCAAAGTTATTTGTTTGGAAACCCTTATTTGCCGTTGAATGATAACGATAAAAATGCCAACACGTGTTAGCTTTTTTTATTAATTGAAAATTGCACGTTGATTATGTCTTTGTTTTGAATAATAGCAGAAAAACCGAAATTTTACGAGTTCAAGGCTTTTGTACAAGTTTCACACACGAGATACGTTCACATGTGGAATATCGTGATTTGCGCGAATTGAGCCTTGATAGGATCACAATAACACAACAAAGTCGAAATTTTAATTAAAAAATATTATGAAACTTTAGTCAATCGGTTCTTGATGAATGAAAATGAATCTTTGATAATACACCCAATCATCAGATAAATTCATCTATTAAACAGATTCAATAGACGTCATTAATTGGAAATATAATTGTAAATGAATAGTAATAATAATATAGTTTAAATTGAATCGAAATACATTAATTTATCGATTTGATAACAAGGCCAATTGCAACCGGCTATTCCAGGTATACACGTTCGGTTTTTTATCAACTTCTGATGAAATTGATTACAAAACAAAGATTTCGACAGATTTCAGGAAATTCCCCGGATCCTATCCAGTGCCCTAGTTTATTCAACATTTAGGAGAAACTAGTAATTTTAATGAAAATAGTCATTTAAACAAACCATCCTTGACCCATAATGTTTATTATTCTATCGTAATAAATTTCGAAAATTGTAAGAATACTAAAATACGGTAAAATCCCCCATACAGGAAAAAACAATAGATATGAACGCAAGTTAAATAATAAATTAATTACGGGTTATTTATTTTGTATAGCGGTATTCCCAATAGTTTTATTGTTATGAGAATTAATTGTTGATGAAAATCTTCCCTAATAATAATAATTTGACGCAAAACGTAAACAATTTGGTTTAATTGAATAAAAATAATCTAGAGTGGTCAAGTTCATTGGATTTTCAATACAATTGTTTACATTCATTCAATGGAATCAAAAATTTATATTTACAATTATCACAATAATCTAAATTATTTGATTACAGGACTATATAAGGTGATTCGTTCATGATTCATTAATTACATTATAAGTGATAAAGATCATTCGATCATTCTTCAATGAATCATAAATCGCAATTCTTCGATTGCGGCAAGGGTTGGATCAACAATTCAAGTTTAGGGTAGTTTTCCAGGTTGTAATCAATCAAACTCAATTTATAAAGTCTATTCTAATTAGGATATTGTAAATTAACAAGAGAAATTTCGTGTATTCGTTGATGTATACGTGACAAAGTACATTAAAGTCTAGGCCTTTTTTATTGAATACAATCAACGTCTTGTGCGGTTCAATCGACCTTTTCATTGTCTACAAATGATGAGAAAATCCATCGAATTTGGTGGAATTCCTTGTTGAAGGTGACAGGAAATTCGTGAATTTCCCCCCAATTGCCATCCCGGACGAAATTTGAAAATAAAATCCTAGAAATCAGCCCAACAACAACAGATTAAAATTCGATTAATCGAATTGTTATGTTGGGAAACATAAGAGATCGACTTTTATTTTAGAATCGTGCACGTCAGCACGGAACATCTCCAAAGGCAACAATTCTCCTGGTATCATCGCAAATAAACGATCTGTGGCTCGGAAATTGCACCAAATCAATTAAAGACAATCAATAATTACGACAATTATTTTCAAAGCACTTGAAATTTAGTATTTCGAGTTTAAAACAAATGACCTTTTTACTGATTGGCTCGAACGTTGTAGGTAGTTTTGGGAGTTACAACTACCCTTATTTTGATGAGTTGTTCAAATAACAAACCCCAAACATCATTTATTCCGATCCAACTAACAATAGAGCAGTTTTTGTTCGTATTTACTGCAAAAAATGGGAATTTCTCAAGTCACACTAGAGCAATTGAAACAATTGTGTAATTGGGGACGCATTCAAATCCTGTCTGTTGAGAATTTGCCA
Source organism: Hycleus cichorii (assembly GCA_013841215.1). NCBI lineage: Eukaryota > Metazoa > Arthropoda > Insecta > Coleoptera > Meloidae > Hycleus > Hycleus cichorii. Next base: position 11,317 of record JACDRQ010000602.1, read on the forward strand.
AATCATCAACTATTACGATTGATTTATTAACAATTTTGCAACTAAATTTATCAACTTTCTATACAGGATACAGATTTCTACCGATAAAACTGCCTAAACGATGGAATTTCCTATTAGTTAATTTCAAAAACCATCGAACATTAATGGATTATGAAATAGAAACAATATTGACAATAATTCGGGGAAATACAACCGGAAATTGATCTTAATCGGTTTTTTTTGTGGTAAATTCGATTGTTTTAACAATCGATCTTTGATGAGCAAACAGACAACAAATCGATTGTAGTTTTTATAATCATACAAAAAACGGATGGTTTTGATAAGAGTTATTGTGCGATGTAGATCAGGATCGTGGTTATTTTGAATTCGTTTGAACCTACACGAGTCTATTGGAATCCTCCACAAATCGATACATGGGCTTCCATACAAAGAAAATCACGCAACAGAATTCTGAATTGGAGCCGGTCAACATAATAATCATGATTATCAGTAACACGAGGAGAACACGTAATTTTAGTAACAAAATATATTAGTCTATATTATTTTAATAATATAGTGAATAGTGTGTATCGATATTAAAATAGGATCGTTAAAATATTACTAGAATATGTTGTCTAACACGTAATAAGATAACATTGATAATGTTGGATATTTGCATGATTTACACGAATTCATTTCAAGGGAAACAAAACAAATTCAATGCCGCAATTTTTCCAGAAATTACAAGCTTAAATAGGAGAAACTAACGATTTTTAATTAGAAATTCTATAGAATCCAATGATAATCGCGAGAAATCCTCAAATATCGGGAAACTATAAGGTTTGAATCGATTAAATAATTGTAATGCATAATCGAAATATTGGAAAATAATTGAAGTGTACTGTAAACAAATTAGTTGATAGCTCATTTAAAAATTGATAATTTTACGAAAATATGAAGATCATCTGATAAGATTTCAACTAAATTAGGTTTAGTTTATATCAAAATTGGAAAAAATAAGTACATTTGGTCATCTATTGGTGGTTAGAATTGGCTCCAATCTTTATCACGAAAAATAATTTATCATTTGAAAATAAATTGAATTTGTAAATAGTAAAATTATAGGATAGATAAGACAAGGGGTAAATTGGTTATTTGATATGCTATTATGGACTATTTTGTTCAATGCGTAAAGAATGTGATCATGTTTATTATTTACAGATTTCATGTGGCTGACGAAAATAAATCGACAATCTCACAAATAAGAGAAAAGAACTATTTGTACATCATTTTTATGGGTGTTTTTGATATTTTTGACAATTTCATAGTATTTGAAAAAGATTAAAAATTCGCCTAAATTGTTGATTACATTATTTGTACAATAGTGGATGATTAAATGTTTAAATTCTCTATCCCTGGATTTACACGGTTGTTTGAAAAATTCTTCCATTATCTGCTAAAAACATCAATTTAGACCTTTCTTTTGTTTCATTCGCTAGGTGCAATTTTTCAAAAAAAAAAAAAAAAACTGTTAGATACTCCTTAATATTCTCTAATGTTGTTTATCTTCAAAAATGAACGATTGTAATACACTCTTCAATTTTTGGCTTTTTTCCGGAAAACTAGCTAACCGATTGGAAAATTTGTTGGAGATTTGGAAAGCGCTTTCCATTTTCTATGTACAACGTAGAAATCATTCGTAAATTTATGATATTGGCTAAATTATCGGCGAAAATATGGAAGAATACGCAACAATGTAGAGAAAAATCATGTTCGTAAATTTTCGTCCATAAATTTAAATCCAATTGAAATTTTCCAAAACGGAAAATCTTCTCTAATGCTGCTTGAAATGCCTTTTCTAATAGTGTTCTATTGATTGCAGTATTTACGAAAATAAGCAAGTTATCGATTACTAAATATTAGAATTTTTTAGACACCGAGTGAAAAGTAATACAGGCCCTTCAGTTTTTGGTAATTTCCCAGAAAACTAGCAAGCCGATTGGAAAATTCCATCCAAATTTGCAAAGCGCTTTTCATTTTCTTTATGCTGGGCAAAAATCATTCTTGAACTTGTAAAATTGGCTAGATTATTCGTGAAAATATAGAAAAATGTGTAAAAACATAGGAGAAAATTCTTAGATGTTCGTCTATGAATTCAAATTCGAATGAAATTTACAAAAACGAAAAACTTGGTCCAATGCTCCTTGAAATGCTCTTTCTAATGCTTTGTTATCCATTGCAATATTTACGAAAATAAGCGAGTTATAGACTCTAAATCGAAAAAAGGGTGTAATGGAGACGCTTAAATTTTGGGCAAATTCGAGGAAAACTAGGAAATTTGTAAAATACTTGAAAATCGCTTGCCATTTTCTATGGACTGGAGAAAAATCATTCGTAAATTCATAATAGTGGCTAAATTAATGCGAAAATATAGAAAAATGTCCAAAAATATAGGCAACAATCGTGCTCCGGATTTTCTTCTATAAAATCAAATTCAAGTAAAATTTTCCAAAAGGAAAAACTTTCCTAATGCTCATTGAAATGTTCTTTCCAATGCTGTTTGACTCACTGCTATATTTACGAAAATAAGCAGCTTATCAATTGTTAAAAATTGGAATTTTTCGGACACTAAAGAAAGTGCAACAGGCCCTTCAGTTTTTGATAATGTTCCAGAAAGCTAGCAAGCCGATTGGAAAATTTCTTGGAGATTTAGAAAGTGCTTTCCATTTTCTATCTACTGGATAAAAATCATTAGTAAATTCATAATAATGGCTAAATTATCAGCGAAAATATACAAAAATGTGCAAAAATTCAGACAAAAACACCCGTCTATAAATTCAAATTCAAATGCAACTGTCCAAAACACGAAAATCTTTCTCTAATGCTTCCTGAAATGTTCTTTCTAATGGTGCCCGATTCATTGCAATATTCGCGAAAATAAGCGAGTTATCGATTGTTAAAATACTGGTAGCGTTCGAGACCAAATCAAAAAATACAGGCCCTTTAATTTTTGGCAATTTTCCGGAAAATTAGCAAGTCGATTGGAAAACTTCTTCGACATTTGGAAAACACTTTATATTTTTTATGTATTACACAAAAATCATTCGTAAATTCATAATACTGCCTAAATTATCAGCAAAAATATACAAAATTCAGACAAAAACACCCGCATGGTTATCGTCTATAAATTCAAATTCAAATGCAATTGTCCAAAACACGAAAATTTTCTCTAGTGCTTCCTGAAATGTTCTTTCTAATGGTGCCCGATTCATTGCAATATTCGCGAAAATAAGCGAGTTATCGATTGTTAAAATACTGGTGGCGTTCGAGACCAAATCAAAAAATACAGACCCTTTAATTTTTGGCAATTTTCCGGAAAATTAGCAAGTCAGTTGGAAAACTTTTTCGACATTTGGAAAGCACTTTATATTCTTTATGTATTATCGGCGAAAATATAGAGGAATGTGCAAAAATATATAAAAAATCATACTGCTGGACTTTCGTCTATAAATTCAAATTGGAGTACAATTTTCGAAGACAAAAAACTTTCTCTAATGCTCATTGAAATGCGTTTCCTAATGCTGTTGTATTCATTACAATATTTACCAAAATAAACAAGTTATTGATTATTAAATATTAGTAGTATTTGGACACTAAATCGAAAAAAATATAATACAGGCGCTCAAGTTTTTGCCAATTTCTTGGAAAACTGCCAAACTAATTGGGAAATTTCTTGAATATTTGAAAAGTACCTTCCATTTTCCATAAACTTTATCAGAATTATTGAGAAATAAACAACACTTGTTAAGTTATGAGAAAATTGTAAAACATTAGAAAATTTTCCTCTGTAACTCAAAATTACATTGGAACTTTCTGAAATGAAACAAGTCCTTAGATCCATCTTGAAATGCTCTTTTAAAATCTGATTTAACTTTTGCGATATTGTTTAATCTTTTGCCGACTATAATAGAAAATTTACCCTGACCTATATGATTTGTGTATCTAGTCTAACTCTTTTAATTTATCAATTAGAACACACCAACAAATTACGATAAAATTCGCTTTCATTCCTGTTCAAATAATACAAAATAAACAAATATTTAATTTGAAATACTAGAATTAAAATTGATAAGGTTTAACTATAATTCCAGATCATTTAAAACCCACCAGAGAATTATTGAGGCAACTCAAATTTCCAAAAAAATGAAAACAAAAACAAGACTCGATTACCCAACATAAATACTCGGTAAAATTTTAATCTGGTATTTTCAAGTCCGTCCGATATTTTTTATGACTAAGCACGAATGTTTGGAATTCCACACGGGGGTATTCCTCGAAAACCTGCTCCAACTTGTGCGTATTGACAATCCGTAACGCAAATAGAGACGAATCTCCCCACTATAAACCGGAGCCGATGTTATTTCTATAAATTCAACACATAACGACGGTTAACGACACAATTCCATACAATTCTCGAGAGTGCTACAGGGATTCCCAGACAATTCAAATAACTGGAGTAGTGCGAGTGCTATATTGGATTACACAATATTAGAAAATTTGTGATAATTGTGAATTTCTATAAATTGGTTTAAATCGAATTTAAAGTGACTTATTATCAACGATTGAATTCGTGCAATTTTCAAAAGATGTGTGTAGTGAAATTCAATCACGATCAAAAGTGCAAAATGATCAACAGGTTAGTTCAACTTTACAAAAATTAAAAAAAAAAACAACAAATCACCGAAAATGAAGAGCAAGGATAAAATATTGATCGGTTCATTTATTTATTCTAGGAAAACGTTAGGACGCGCCGTCAAGGGTGCATTAACACAAGCCAATGTTGAGCGCCGTTTAATTTGCGGCCTATTACCTGCCATTTCTTATCTAGAAAAATCACCCGATGATGTTCTATTATGTGTTGTATCACAAAGTCGACCGGGCGATGCAGCATCCCATATGCAAACCGTTCTATTGCAAGCTTTCTGTTACGAAAATTACATCCCTGTAATTCAGGTAATTATCACAAAAGCCCCATTTTCCTATAAGAAATGAGTTTAAGATTCAGTTTTGTTTCAACAGAAAGTATGTGAAAGTAGTTGACGTCCACGACCTGAATTCCCACTGTTGTTGTCAATTTGCGTCAGAGGGAATTACGAATTGACTTAAACTCATTATTTTTAAAAAACAATTCGATTAATTTCGATTTTTTCTTGTTCGATAGGTTGATAGCGGCGAGAAATTAGCCGAATTCTGTGCTACAAACGGTCCATCGGAATGTTCATGCGTTTTAATTACCAGAGATTTAACTTTATCGCCGATCGATAATAATGATGTTGAAGAAGAAATTCCGATGTCTTCATCTGAGAAGATTCTAACCGATTTCTACGAATGTACATTGGAAGAACACCCAAGACCGATAATAGAATTGCCAAGATGAATAATTAAAAAAAATTTAAAATAAATGGAGTTATTATACGCATAAATAATTATGGTCAAAATGGAAATAGTGTTTCAAACTGTACTGGAACGTGATAATTGATTGGTATTTTTGAAAGAAAAATTCCAATTTCGAATGGAAATTCTCGAACGTATTAGAAAAACGCAATTTTAATCTTATATTGGTCTTGTTTCTTGTTTATTAATACAAGTCCGCTAACATTCAGGACTTTTGTATAATTCTAAGGCAATTGTGTAATGATTTTACTCTTATTATCGAAAATACTCTTGTATAACTATAATTATAGCGACGTTAATGAGCATTTATTGATAATGCTCGATTTATTAGATTTTGTTACAATTAGATTTAACGACCACATTGAAAAGTGGTCCACTATAATTTAAATGTATTGTTTAAACGAAAATATATCGAAATATAGAACAAAACTTACCGTTTAATTACCCCGTTCAATTTCCATTAAACTCCAACAATTTGTAGAGTTGTGAAGAATTCATCTTGGGATAAAATCGATTGAAATTCCGCTCGAGTTATTCAAATTTTATTACAGTTGACCTTTATTCGAGGCAAATTATAGTCGCATTTTCATTAATAACATTCCCTATATGCTTCAATTTCCGCCCACGATTCAATTTCATTCATCAAACGGGCGTATAAAGCTCGCATTCTCGATTAAATCGAGAAATCCAATCTCACGTTTGGTAAAACAAATTTAGTTTATTTCTGGAGCCGTATTTCAAGCGCTACATTCTTTCATTATTTTTGTTTGAAATTTCAACCCTCTCCCAATTTCGTCGCAATTCTTCAACCGGAACAGAGCTGGAAACGAATAATTTGCGTCAAGACGAATTTTTGGGGTTAATTTTTCGATTTCTATTTCTATACTCACAAATTCTCTATTCTAATCGATTATCGTGATCTGTAGATGAGAATTTCTTGTCCACCGCATAATTTCGATGTTTTCCACAATTTCCACTAAATTTAAAAATCAAACTGAAAAACAACATAACCTCAATTTTTACAACTGTCAAATGATTGATTTGTGGCGCCTAATTCGAATTTATTCACAAATTATTGATAAATAATTCAATTTTATTATAATTCAACGTATTGATATTAGAAATAATTGCATTAATTGTATACCGCATAATTTCGATGTTTTCCAACAAATTCCACTAAATTTAAAAATCAGACTGAAAATAACATAACCTCAATTTTTACAACTGGCAGAATCTGTCAAATTGCCAATTTCCGATTGGTTGATTTGTGGCGCCTAATTCGAATTTATTCACAAATTATCGATACGATCTATAAATAATTCAATTTTATTATAATTTAACGCATTCGATATGAGAAATAATTGCATTAATTCTATACGGATAGAAAAATCTATAAATAATTTCGTATTTGTAGATAGGATAACCTAACTTTTCTATGACTTGCAACAATAATATAGGTATGTAATTTATTTAATTATAACTTAATTATAAAAAATACTACCAATTGAAGCGTATATTTATAGGTAAGTTGGAATTGTGCTAATTACGTTTCCAATAAATGATTGATAAATCAGTTAATTGTTTTGTAATAATACGCGGTTACAATCTAATGTTTCAAGTTTTTTGTTCTATTCTTAACAATAAAAGTCCTTGATCATACAATATTTTTCCACACAAATCCCATTATTCAGATAAGGGACTTTACGGAAACATATATGGATGATACGACCCTGACCAATTGCTCCACAGTATTGCAGAATGACTACAATCTTGTGATAAATTTTACATAATTTTATTGTTGGATTAATTATCGAATAAAATGCCCGAATTAACAGTTGGAAACTTTAAAATCCACTTGGAAATCCCAATTTTATTATTCTTTTTCGCTCTAACATGTTCAGGTAAGTTGTATTTTTATTCAACAATGAATTCAACGATTTTTTTTGTAGATTCAGTCAAAACGAATTTGATTATCTATCGAACTTGTTATACGATATTAGGCTATAGCGAATCGGAATGTGCCTTATTAGGTAGTAAATATTCGAATAATCATACTGTAGATTTAGAGCGTATCGTCGAACCTTACGCTAATGTAATCGGAATGGTATCATCGTTTATTGATGCTTTCTGTACTGCAATTATTTGTTTCTTTGTCGGTCCCTGGTCGGATCGTTTCGGACGGAAACTCTTCTTAATTCTACCGCTAATCGGTAATGATCCAATCTAAAAATTCTCTAAACTATTTCAAAGAAATTTAGGCTCGTTTTTTGCATACATAATCCTGACGATCATCGCCAGTTTACCGACAATCTCGCCATGGTATTCGTTATTGACAACAATACCGGCAATATTAGGCGGTGGTTTTTCGACTTATATAACAGTAGCATTGTGTTATATAGCGGATGTAACGACAGAAATCGATCGGGGTGTCCGTATGGGCCTATTCGAAGGCGTATTGAGTCTTGGTATCTTTCTCGGCAATCTTTCCAGTTCTTATCTGTTGAATTCGTTCGGCTATCCGTATGTTTTCCTAACATCGGCAATTTGTTGTCTATTAGCGGCGTTATTTACGATTGTTCTCGTACCGGAATCGATCCGACGTACCGATGAATCTGAGGTTGGTATTTGCTAAAATTATGCCAATTTTTAAATTTTGATTTTATAGAACGCGTTACGGAGTCTATTCCAGTTGAATAACGTTGGCGATATGTTACAGACAACATTTAAAAGACGTCCGAATTATAATCGCGCGATAGTTTTATCGTGTGTTGTTATGTCAACTTTGTATATTATAGCAATAATTGCAGACGGTGCGGTTATATTTCTATATCTCCGAGAGAAATTGCATTGGACTCTACAAAAGTACACTTTATATAGCGCCGCTCATAATGTTACCTGGATTTTAGGCACAATAATCGGCGTCTATATCCTCAATAAACTCTTAAATATCGCCGAAACAGTATTAGTGCTGATTGGATTCTTATCAATGGCCGGTAATGCGTTATTACAAGCCTTGGCTGTGCAAGATTGGCACATTTATATCGGTAATTATCCAATTTTTGATCGATTTGATTATTTTATCGCTAGATTTACAGGTGCCGGTGTACGTTGTTTGGGGGCGGTAATTAGTCCGATGATACGTTCGTTAGTTACGAAAGTTATACCGAATGAAGATATCGGTAAAGTGTTTTCGATTATTGTAACATCCGAGTCGTTATTTGGAATGTTTGCTGCTCCATTGTACACGGCAATTTACAATGCGACATTGCACAGTGATCCGAGTATTTTTAATTTTGTTACAGTTGGAATTTATAGTTTGAATATTATTTTAATTATGTATAATCGTCTAATTTCGTTACGATTTTAATTAATTTTAATTGTTTTAGTGGCGTCATATTTATGAGAAGATTCAAAAATGAAGATCTTTTAGTTGTAGACGATCAGGTGAATAACGAGGGATCTTCGAATAATTTGCTGTTTTAACATGTGATCTTAAAGCTTTAATTTTATTTAATTTTATTCAACAATTATTTGAAATAAAGTGTTAAAATAAACGGGAAATCTTTCGAATCGGTAGTTTGACGGAATAATTGCGCATGTTGCCAGGCTATATCGCCTTTACCACCGTGTAAAGAAGCGGTAATTGTGAACGATTTACTTTGAATTTCAATATTATCTAAATTTTTATAATCTATCGATTTATCGGTGTCTAATTGAATATCGACTACACCATTTTCGAAGGTTTTATAATCGAATTTCAACCGTACCCGATCGATTACCAATCGACTGGAATTTAACTCAAATTTCCAAGTTATTCTAGCCGAATCTGTGCCTTCTAAAAATGTTGTTTTAAGTAATAATAATAATAAAAATTTTAAGCGAATTTACCACCCCTGGCTAAATAAACAGTCTTCCAATCTTTCTCTTCTTTACGGAAAATATTCAAACAACTATACACACCGCTATCCCAATTATTTACAATTTTCACATCACCATTACCTAGTACATAATGATAACAATCTAAAGAAGCCGAATATTTAATCACCAACGTATTATTAATAATGTGTTGTTCCTCTATTTGCCAAATAAACATAGTTTCATTCTGTGTTTCACCACGACTAGTACGCCAATCTAACGAACCGGATAAACGCCCCTGATACTCTTTATCGTTCGGTTTCCTTCAAATAAACAATCATTAATTTCCGTGTCATTTAAACAAATAAAATCTATACTTTTCGGTTAAAAATTCGGTTAATTCTTTTAGTAATCGTCGTGTTAGATATTGTTGTTTAATTTTCGAAAAATTAGCCTGTTTCCGTTGTCTCAAATCGATTAGAGCATCGATTAATTGTTGTTCGGTACAATTTCGACGGCGTTTCAACAAATCTTGATGGTTGGACGAATAGCGCCAGGTGACATCTTGAACGTCATCGATACTATAAGCAATAATGTACGTTAATTGTTTATTCCAACCGATTTCGTAAATTAACGGGGTATCGTAGGCATTCTCGCACGGATCACAATGAATCCAACGTTGTTGAGCTATAGAGAATACCTAGAATTTTTAAATAAATAACCGGAAATTATTAAACTATAGATTACTTCAGTCCAAATATGATCGAGTTCATCGATGACTAATCGAGCTGGCCAATTCATACAACGACAGAATAATGTGAAAACTTTCGCCCATTCGCCACACCGGCCACGTCTTGTTTCTAATAAAATATTTAAATCATTATAACGCGGAAAATTTGTAAATTTATAACAAATTGTACATCGGTGCACTTCAATACGTTCGGTATAAATGAAATCGTTACGATCGGTCGATAAATGTGAGAATTTACATTCATTATTGCAATAATCACACGATGGACTGTCGATCCAAGTGAAGAAATCTTCTTTAAACCATTTTAATAGTTCGATAATTTGGAGATCTTGTATTGTAATATTCGGATCTATATCGATTAGACCTTTACGGATTTGTTGTTGGAGATTTCGCAATTGTTGTTGGGCTTTTATTTGAATTCCATCGATTGGCAGTAGAGATTTTGCGTGTTTTTGCGTTGTTGGATCTTCGAATTCTAACATTGAATGGAAATTCGTTTCGATCCGTTGCAGGAAGGGATTTTTATATTTCTACAACAAATCTATTTAGAATAACAGCAAAATCGGAACGTTTGTCGTTTTAATCAACGACTTACGTTAATAATCAACGATACTCACTAATGTAATTGGTGGTAGTCGAAATTGTGATATATTCAAATCATCATCATTAATGATCGGTATCGTCTCCTGTGGGGCCTGGAACAACAAATTCAATTATTGAAACTTTGCGTGACTGGAAACTAATCCTAGATTTTTATTCAATTAATTCGTTTAATAACAGAAATAAAGTTAGTATCGTGGAAAATGTCGAGAAAATATCGCCTATTCGATGCAATTCATCCGATATTATTTACAACAATTATCTCGGGATTATCACCGATTTATTTGGCAAAAGATCAAAAATTAAAACAGTACAAAACTATGAAAATTTTAACAATTCTCTACGTTTTCATATATTCATATTTGGGTTATTTGGCTTTCCTAGATCGTGAACAAATCAAATTCAACGACAATTATCTATCCGGTGTGGCTATAATTGGCTTAATATTCCAGTTAATATCCTACATTTTATTATTTTATTCAATTTATACGATAAATTTGTTTAAAATAAATCAATCGTTAATAACAATAATCGAGAAAATCGCCGGTATTGATAAGATTATTGAAGAGAATTTCGGTGAGATCAACTATAAACAACATTATTTTTACGAAATTAAAATAATCACTATCGGTATTTTTATATTAACAAAACGAACACTTATCAATTATTTATTTGTCGATAAACACATAATTGATATTAATTACAAGTTATATTTCATCAATATTTTCCCGTATTTTGTTCAATTTTTAATACAAACCCAATTTTCGTTGTTTACCAAATTAATATTCGAACATTTCCAATTGATAAATCAACAAATTCGCCTTTTAAAACCGAAGAAATTCAACGAAATTCTACCCAACAATCAATCGAATTTATTGAAACGTATCGAATTATTGATGGAGATTTATGGTAGTTTAAATCGTTTAGGTAGCCAAATTAACTGTATTTTTGCAATACAAATACTAATTAGTTTAACGGTACAATTTATTTCGGGTGTATTTAACGTGTTTTATCTCTATTATGAAATCGTGGTGTTGAAGGATTTTAAATTAGCGTTAAATTGGTCGATTTCGATATTATTTCTAATATTTGAAATTCTACATATCACGTTAATTTGCCATAAAACAACCAAAGAGGTATTTGGATAATTCCCGAAATTTTATAATTTAATTCGAATATTGCAGTGTAAAAGAGTCGGTATAGAAATACATAAAATTCTATTATTTGAGAATAATGCGGAAATACGTAGAAAAGTACGATTCTTTTATTGTGTGATTATCGCTAAATTGATTAAATTCCAGTTGATTATATTTTCACAACAAGTCGCCCATCGTAATCTACAATTTACAGCCTGCGGACTTTTCACCATCGATATAACGTTGTGTTTTAATGTTCGTTATCGTTTTAAATTGATTCGTTTAATTAATAAAGAATTTACAGATTATAGGGGCTGCAGCCACCTATCTATTGATAATGCTACAATTCCAAGAAAATATAGAAGCACAATGTCCGCAAAATTGAACAAAAACCTATGAAAATTGCAAGATATTCACCTCTTTCGCTGGCGGAACGTTGGTTTGATTTGCTTGGAAATTGGCTAAACAATCACGAAATTCTTTGACTTTCTCAACACCCACTGTAGCCGGCATAACGAAACACTTTTCCTCCTAGAATAAATCAACTGTCAACTAAATAAAATTGGCAAAAATCGTATTAATTACCTCTCGAAAACCCATCGATTTCAAACAATCAACGCCGCCGTCAATTGCCAGAATTTTCGTTGAAATCGCGTGATTCTCTTTACGTAAATGTCTCAATTTCAAATTGTTCGGATCTTTGATGATATTATTGGCGATTTTCATCAAAATATTCACGGTTTCGTCGCAATTTTTCTGCGATTTTAGCAGTTTGATGGAAGTTGCCGTGGCCATTATTTTGAATTGTCATCGTATAACCTAGAAATTTGACAGGAGGCAGTTGACACAACAACCAACACAACGACACTAAATTACCCGATTCATCTACAAAAATACTCTCTGTAAACCTATAATTTTTTTATAAATACGTTGATTTGGATAAATATTACAGTAAATTCAATTATAATAAAAGGATATTTGTTATTTATTGCAATTTGAATGAATAATATTGCTAGGGAAATTGAAGTTGGTTGGCTAACATGCTCACTTCTACTTGACGTTTCTGCAACGGTGCCAAATTTCGTAATAATCCTGTAAATTTCCGAAATAAATTACAATATAAATTTACAGATTGAACAATATAATCCAATTAAATTAAAATTTGAACATTACGCAATTATGAGTTTGCGAAATTTCAATATTCGTATATTAAGAAGACTCAATTTAAATTCACTAATTAATTAGTTATTACCAAAGGTTAACACCTGGCAACGGTGCTTTTAGTTGTCAAATTTTTTCTGATTGAATTAGGTTTTTGATTTCGTGATTAACAATGTTTTCGTGATCATCACCACGATTAAATAAGAATCGAGACAATGAAGAAACTTACGGGTTCTTTCCGGTACACCCAATGGGATCCGTGGTTGATCATCTCCCAGATAATCTCAGTACAATCCATTCTTTATTTATCTTTAGGGTTGATATTAGCTTTACTTGGTGCATTAGTGGGTGATACCCGTACGTTGGATCATATATTTGAATATCACGTAAATATATTCGGGTTATTGCAGGGAGATTTGTTGAATTTGTCGATTTTCAGGAGATTCAAGTGCGCGATTTCGGTGGCCGTATGGTGATTGTAGCGTTTGTAATCAATTCGTTAATTGGGTAATTGTTAATTAATTTTATTAAATACTGGAATACATTTAATCGATTTGATAGGTCGACGACATTGTGGTATATAATTGAAAGGACTAAACAGTGTATGGATTTCAGTTGTACGTGGCATTTTATCCATTTATTGATATGTTGGTGGTATAATGGTAGCTTCCCAACAACATTCTCATGGTGGGCATTAAATGTAGCCTGTGCCACATTGATGTGTGTCTGTGCTGAATTTCTATGTTTAAAAACCGAATTACAAGCAATCCCTTTAACACTCGGCCCGAAAACTGATTTATAAAACGCAAAATATCAAAAATGTGATGTGATAGTGTGCCAATTTCGAGGTGAAATCGAGATAACGAACGTTTTATAAAAGTATATTGAGTTTGATACTATTATAAACGAAAAATTTGATTAAAGCAAATAACAATTTATAAAGTGTCTGGTAACAGGTGTCTTCTTAAAACTATTTTACACTGACTAGGAATTGTCGGAAGATTTGCGTTATTTATAACAAAAAATTGTTGAATTGTTACATTAAAAATTCATGTATTCTCTGTAAATATATGTAAATAGTGCATCATAAGCAGAAATGGTGCAATTTCTTCAATAATTCGACCCTGAAGAGATATTTTTCTAGTTTGTTTTTTTAATTAAAGAATTTAGCTGTACAAGTGCCTTCTATTCTACAACACTTAATTCCAAATTGTATATTACACAAAAGGCGATAAAATACTCTTCTCCGATCGGAAGGAATGCGTTATCGTTTTAGTTTTGACAATATTGCCTTATTTCCAAGATAATAGGCACACATTAATTAGCCAACATTAAAATAAGCAATAAAATGGACCCTCGACTAGATTTCTTCAATTTTTTTAAACGAAAAAATACCGCAATTTGTACTAGATACAAAATTGGAAGCTGTATACGGAAAGATCACGAATTGTAGAAATTTAAATCGTGGTGTTCGTTGATGAAGGCGTCGGATTCGTTTAATTTTGCGGTGAATATTCGTCGACTTCTTCGATAACCGAATCCTCCTCGATTCGTTGTCGTTGTAAAGCCAGTTCTTGTCGTTTCTAAAATTTATAAATTAGATCAATTCGATCGAAATTAGAATGGACGAACTTCGTCGCTGGTAATGATGACGATTCGATGGTCGATTTTCGGTGTTAATTGACACGATTCTTGTTCGAGATCATCCAAGGATGCCCGACGGGTCAGTTTCGTTGTATGGTGGGCTAGAGATGTCGATTCTACGGTGCTGGAGCGCCGTAATGGGGGCGGCCCGTCTAATTCGCTATTATCCAACATTTTTACTAAACTGTGTCTATTTTTATGTAAAATAATAAATGTAATAGAAGAGAGAGTTTAGAAAAGATTTTACCTTCTAGATAGTGTAACTAATGATTGCCTGTGTTTGGATTGTTTTTTAGTTTTACCCAAACGTACGTTAATCGCCTGGAAATGGTTCTGTATCGCTAAACCCAAATCCGGACACTGGTCGGTATCCACCTGAAAGTCCAACAATAACAAAAAAACACCCCAAATTTGAACCCTTACTAAAACTTCAGCACTCTTCAAAACAGTATAACCATCACAGCCATTATACAAATAAACTTTCGTAGCCAAACGGTAGAATTGTTCCGTTTTCAAATATTCATCGCCGATCCGTACAAATATCGGATCGACGCGGCGTCCGGGCGGTTTACTCGGATCAAAAGCGAAACTAATACCGGCCACTTGCGGGAATCTACCCTCCAATTTCGGGTACATCGACACGCCGTTTTCCAATATTTCGATAATCTGTTTGCCGGTCACTTTCAACACAATGATCGGATCATCCATTGGGATGATATTGGTGAGGTCGCGTAGAGTGAAATCACCGGCCGGATGGACTTGATCGGAACGGAACGTACCTGAATTTAACACGACCAAATCGGCGCCAGTTGCGGCCAATACTACATCGCAAACCTTAAAAAAAATGCTAATTATTTATAATTACACGATTTTAATGAATTACCCAATTGCCCAGATTGGATTCAGCTGTCCGGATTGACGTGAACCGGCCGTCTAGCGGTACCGAAAAACACCCCAAAACCTCATCCATTTTCCCCTCGACGATACTCGTGAATTTCTCCAATTGTTCCTTCAATTTCGCATCCTCTTGATACGTTGCCGTTACATTGATTTCGTCGATTTGAATTTCCGGTTTATTATTCGCCAATTTCTCAAAGTTGATCGTAATTTTGCTGAATTGCCGAAAATCGGTGCCACTTTTTACGATAAATTTCCCATTAATTTCTTTAATTTCGTAAACATGATCGTGTCCGCCCAAGATCAAATCGATATCCGCACAATTTTCGGCCAATTTTACATCGTTCGGTGTTCGCATGTGAGTTAGGGCGATCACGTAATCGCACCCCTAAAATCACAAAATTAAATTCAATTTTATTCATGAATAATCGTTACTTCTTGTTTTAATTGGGCCGCTAATTTCTGGCCAGCCTCGACGAAATCTAGGAACGTCACCCCGTCCGGATTGATTGTCGCCAGCGTATCCAGCCATTCTTTCTCGACTAAACCCAGCAGGCCGATCCGACGTCCGGCCCAATCTACGACGTATGTTATCCGTCCTTCGCCCAACGGCCGGCCGGTTTCGTTATCGAGAACATTCGACATTAACCAAGGGAAATTCGTTTGGGTCACCCATTGGGACAGCACTTCGAGACCGTGATCTAATAATTTCGTGTTAATTGTGGCAATTATGGGATTTATCGAAATTACCGAAATCGTGGTTGCCGAAGACGGCGCAATGTGTACCGATTTCGTTCAAAACTGGCACCATTTGTTCGCCTTTCGTGTAGGTGCTTACTGTAAAAAAATTGTTGTATTTTTGGGGATTTTCGCGTGGAAACTTACGGATACTAGGCGAGAAAGCGTCGCCGCTGAATAGAATTAGCGGTTGTAGATTTTGGAAATTTTTAATTGCTGTGCAGAAACGCGCAGCTCCCCCGATCGGTTCCGATTGTCTCGAATTCACGTTATAAACATCGTTGAAATGTAAAATTACCAAATTTTGCGCCATTTGTCCGGTTGTATGGTTAATATTGTTGCCGCTTAGAGTGTTTACCGCTCTCCGGCCGGCTGCACGCACCTCTAAAGACGCCTAAAATATCCACAATTAATTCGATTGGATTTGCTGATTGCGTTATTGAGGACCTGTTTCAGCCAACCAACTACACTTGTTACTTTATTTGTTACTTCTGGTGGTACTTCGATATTGTGCTCTTCGACTAGTGAACTCCACTTAGCCCTTAAAGCCGATTGTGCCGTGAAACTAGCCATGTTATCAATTGATTAAAATTAATAATTAGTAACTTTCCACCAAAGCACCAGTATTATCACGATAGACACGTGTTAGTAGATCTGTTATTCGAATAGAAATCAATTAGATAAATTGATTGAACTTTTATTTATTCAAATTAGTGTAACAATGAAACTTACTTGTTCTAAATTGGAATCGATGTATGTGGGATTGTTTAATTTCACATCCCTTAAATGGTAAACGGAATTTCATTCAATAATTTATTCGTAACACCCAAAATTTTTGGCAATGGAAGAGAATGACCTGTTTTAAATACCAAATGATAAATGAACAATCATTAAATCAATATTGATTCGTTTTTCTGTTGTAAATATTCAAATTTACAGATTCAATTCTACCAAATTCCATACAAATACTACCTGAAAATTTATCAGAAAATCCTGAAAATCCAATATTACTTTTGTTGTATTTAGAAATTCGTCAAAGCAACTCTATCGCGGCACACACTCTCACGATTTGACGGCCAATTCCCAATCTGTATCGCGAATCTACCCAACCGCAGAATCCTATCGCCCTCTCTTATCCAATTCACCCAACTAACAACTACCTATTACCCACACCAGATGGCACTGTCGGTTACAATTCACGTCTCATCGCGCCACCGTGCGTGGAGATAATCGCGGAGCGGTCAAGTCCGAGCATACTTACCTGGCGTAGGGGTTACCGTGATCATAAAGGCGGTTCCCCCAGGGTGAGGCCCTTCCATTGCACCACGGTTGGGCTGACCCCTGCGATTACCCCTAATGTGGGTAACTCGGGCGCGTAATTTTTGGTAGTCGGGACTGCGTACGCGCTATCCCGGCCTCGATATAATCCAAACATATTTTGTACAATTTTAACACGAAAAAGTCGTGTTAAAAAATTCAAGCGTTAGTTTGCACGTTTTTAATTCAAAGCATGTTGTAGTTTGAGGCGGAAAATTCGTGTTGAAATGTTCTTCAAAGCGTCCAATATTAGTTTTGCACGATTTTTTAATTCAAAGATGTGGTTTGAGAGAGAATATTGGCAAGTCTCAGATATTTTTTTCATCGCTAATTGGGGGTGAAGTGGTGCATTGTTTGCTTGTTTCTTTTGTAATTTTCCACCCCATATCAACGTTTCTGTCCTGACACGAAATTATATTAAGGCCGGAGGGTTTTTCTATATTTTATAATAATTGCCCTATAATGGCTTAAGGGTTTGTGACTTTTATGGCTAATGCACCCTTGAGATTATTTCAGTGGTTGGACGCAACAAATGGTGTGAAATAAGTAAAATTTACAACGTTGTTGGCCTTAATTAATCAATGGTGGTAATAATGTTGATTTTCTCTACACACGCAAACCATAATTTATTCAACGATTCAAAAATTACAGTTTTTCCGTGATAAAATGGGGTTATACACGACAATAAGGGTGGATTGAGGTACGGTCTTTATGAGCTACTCAGGACTTCGTTCAATCAAAAAGAACAATTTGGGGCCATATTCTGTAACTATTTATAGATCCGTTACCATGACAATGTAAATTAACAATCTCCTCTAATCTCTAATGTTTTGGCGATTCGTTTAATATTACTTTTTGAAGACATTATTTGAAAAAAAAATGATATTTTTTTTTTATTTATTTATCATTAACCAGTTAACAACATATAAACAAAATTCGGAAATTTA
>JACDRQ010000603.1:0-29758 GCA_013841215.1 Hycleus cichorii
AAGCAGCTTATCAGGTGTTTGTAAAAATTCTTATCGGAGCGTTTCAATAAATAAACCAATCTCAAATTTTCTAAGTTTTAATGAGCCTAATGACATTATAATCTATTAGAAAACACCTGAAATATTTGCATTATTTTTGATAAAATCCTCCCTATTGTTGTAGTTTATCCAACAATAAACAAATTATTCTATTTGTTCAAATTTATCGGTTCGAAAGTTGCCAAAAGGGATATTTTACAATTCCAATTCTAAGAAATTAGGGTTTTTTACATTGCTCTTTTGTATTCTCAAATAAGTTCCTTGGGGTAAATTGAACAGGATAATTTAATTGTTACCTAGAATAGCACCATTAAAATACGAAGACAGTTAGAAATTAGTTATTAGAAAGTTTCTAGATATAGGGACGATTCTTACAATTTTATTTGGCGTTTTTTTAACAAATCTAGTAGCAAACAACATAACAGGCAATTGGAACTGACACCATATAAAATATTCCAATCATTGGGTACCTTATTTGCAAATATTGTGTTACCAGTTCGAATTGCCGGCTATGTTCAACTCAAATTCCCCTAATCATCGTTTTATCAAAACAACGATTTGGTAACTTTTAAATTATTAGTAATTATGGCACGATAAGTACAAAAACAAACAGGAAACTTGACAATTATTTCTGTAAAAGATGGTCGTAATTGTCGCACTCTTCGAACGGCAACGACTCATAAACATTATCGTTGGGCTCTTGTTGTTGGGGCTGGCGTAACCGTCGCGGCCCCCATTTCCTCCTCCAACACCTAAAATGGCAATATTTACCCAAAATATTGGCAATTTTACAACTTACCGGTAAACTAGAAAGGCTAAGGGCAGTAAAACGAGCAATAACAGCAATAAATATAAATGGTTGTATTGTGGATGGCCGGCACTTTCGGTTGATTGAACCAACTCATCTGTCGTTATATTTTCGTAATAAACAACATAATGTTCGGATTTCTTATAGAAATTCGTTACAATAAACGTTATACAATAATTGGTGGACGGTTTTAAATATTTATCGACACCAATACCGGTACCGATCGTGATATTGTTGGTCGAATTCTTGATTTCGATCGCCGGTAATTGCCAAGTATCACCATAATTGTGGCAAATTTGTTCTAGTTGTGTGGTTTGGGGATTAATTGTTTGATTCCTGTCGAAATCCTGCACGATTATCGTTAATCGATACGATTTCAAACGATGATCAACCGGCGGCACGACAAACACCAAAGATTGATCACTTTTGGCTAAAAGTCGCGGTTTTTGGTTGATATGATCGCCGATATTATCAGTACGTATCCGTTTATGGACAAATTGGCTCTTATATTTCGTATTAATCGACTGTATATACAGATCATATTCGGTACTATACGGGATATATTTGATTTGAAGCCGATAAGTTGGCGTATAAGTCTCGTTGGCGATTTTCAAAATTTCCCGGATACTTTCGACAATTTCGTTATCAGTGTTGTTTAAAACGATATTGAAGGCGGTAATTGTGGCGTTTTGATCGTACGGATGTAGCCAAGTTAGATTCAAATGGCAATAATCCAAGAATTCGCGACAATCGACGATTTTGTGGGTGATGTTCGATGGTGGTCCTGGGATTCGTTCAACAGTGTACGCTTCAATTTCGGCTTTCGGGCCGTATAAATTCGTACCATCATTCCGCAAACTCAACTGGAATTTGTGTTGTTGGTGCGGGATCAAATTGCGGATATGGACGCAATATTTCCTCGGCCACAATTGACAACGGGCTATCGGTAGGACTGTAGTTTTACACTTTTTGAACAACAACGGATTACATCGATTTATTTGTATGTAAATCGGTATTCCGTTGGTTTTCTTCGGTAAATCGTAACGTATCGAAACTGATTGCTTATCGATCGAGTAGATTTCCAAATTTTGTATAGCAGCAGCCTCTCCAGGTTTCGTTGTGAAATCAATTTTCATACTAACCGTATTTTCGATATCCATCCGAAAATCTTCCAATTTCCTACCAGTTACTATAGTTAAAGTATAAGAAGTGTACGGTTGGAGATCATCAATCTGTACACTGTTATCACTTTGGATTCTACTAAATGTTGTAATTCTTGTTAATTTATCTGTAACATTAATGTTGTATAGAATATGGCCGTAAATTGATGTACAATTGATTCTATCCCAAGATATAAAAGCGGTCTTGTCGGTGACTTGAATTTTGATGCGATTCGGTAATTCATCGACTGTCGGCTTTAATAATTCTGCTGTTGTTACAAACAATTTGTGTTCGTTTTCATGTAAAATACTGAAAAATGTTAAATTATATTTCGTGAACGGTATCAGCTCGTTGATTTTAATTTCATTGTGTTTTGTCATCAAGAAACCATTCGATTTGAGTCGGCGAATATTGTACGGTTGGCTGTTACAAATATCGTTCGCCTGGAAAATTTGTTTGAATTATTTTGTAAATTAATTAATTAATTAGTCAATTGGTTAATTACGGTGTAAGTGATGAAATAATTGATTTGATTGTTGGGATCTTCTTGTTCCCAGGACAGTTTTATTGATGTTGAATTTACCGATTTCTTGATCAATGGGAAATCTGGAAAAATTGTAGATTCATTAGATTCAAACAGATTCTAATGAATCTGGAAGTGGAATTAGAAACAAAAAACTTTCCCCGATACTTCTTAAAATTCTCCTTCGAATATCATTTTACTTATCTCCAAGAACAAGCGACTTATCAATTATTAAAAAGAAGTAATACAGCCCCTTCAATTTCGGTAATTTTCAGGAAAACTAGCAAGTCGATTGGAAAATTTCTTGGAGATTAGGAAGAGCTTTCTATTTTCTATGTAATTTGTAACAATCATTCGTAAATTTATAATATTGGCTAAATCATTGGCGAAATTGTAGAAAAATGTGCAAAATAATAGAGAAAAATTATTCCCTTAGATTTTCGCCTATAAATTCAAATTCAATTGTAAGTTTTCAAATTGAAGAACCTTCTCTAATGCTCCTTGAAATGCTCTTTCTACCCTTGTTTTATTCTTGACAATATTTACAAAAACAAGCGGGCTATCGATTATTAAAATCGGCATTGTTTGGAAGCCTCATCGAAAAAGGTGTAATAGAGGCGCCTAACTTTTTGGCAATTTCCCGGAAAACTAACAAACCGATTGGAAAATTTCTGGCAGATTTGGAAAGCGCTTTTTATTTTCTCTGTATTGTGCAAAAATTATTCGTCAATTTGCAATATTAGCTAAATTATCGGCGAGAATATAGAAAATTGTGCAAAAATATATAAAAAAACATGCTCTTAAATTTTCGTCTAGAAATTCATTTTCCATTGACATTTTCCAAAAAGGAAAACCCTTCTCTGATCCTCCTTGAAATGCTCTTTTTAATGTTGCCCGATTAGTTGCAATATTCACGAAAATAAGACAGTTATCGATTATTAAAATATTGTTTGAATACTAAATTTTAAAAAAGGTGTTAAACAAGTCCCTCAATTTTTGACAATTTCCCNACAACAAATAGTTCAAAATATGGACAAATTTTATAAGATAAAAGAGCATTTATAACTATTTCAAGAATTCCAAGACTTTTTACAACGCAAAATCATTCAAAAATAGTCCTCGAAATCAAAATTTGTGTAAATTTTATAAGAGAAAGGAGCCAAGTCTGATCGTTATTGTATTCTTTCAACTATCACATTATAGGGATTGATATTTAATCGAGCTTATACATGAGACAGCCTGTATATAGATCTACAAAATATAAATAACTGTGCATACATAATATAGAATGCCATCCGACAATCAACTGGGTTAATAACCGTTAAATTTAGATCGAACATTAGAAATAAATATACCGCTATTTGTGTCCAACAAAATCAATTCAAACATCACAATTACCTTTAATTGTCGGATAGATGAGTTTCTTTGGCCGCCAACGGGGGTGTTCGATCAATTGGCACGAAATATCGCCACCGTCATCGTCGATTTTGCCTTTGTTCTTGAATTTTAAAAACGCCACTTTCACCTCTACACCGACAATACAGAAATACAAAAATAGACCGAAATTAATTTAAATTTATAATAATTCACCATTCTCGTGACAAATACGGACACTATCAACCGCCCAAAAGCCTTCACTTTTATTGTCGTTATTAACAAATTTGGTTTCAACAAATATATTCAATTTGTCTTGTAGAATATTTTGGTCTTTTAGCTTAATGTGTTGCCATCGGTAATTCTATAAATTAATTACAATAAATAAATTAATTAGGATCATAATGGCATTCGTACATCAACCGGCTGGATTTCTTTCAATATCTTCCTCGTGTTGTTCTTGATTATGAAGAAAATCATCTCGCAAACCGGACAAGTTGAAATGTACAGCGAGACGCATAAATCTTTGGATTTCAGCGATAATGTCGGGCCTAGGCGTGAAATTTGCGCTGTTTTCGTCGATAAAAATTCGTCTTAAATCAAAAGAGAAATTGTATTTGTGTTTCTGGTTGAAATTTACATCAATTACTTTGATGTACTTTCCAAAGTGCCGGTTCGTTGCTCTTGAAAAATAAATATAACGGTTTCAATGGTGTTTTATCGTGGTATTCTAAAACGGTCCGATTCATATTAACATCAATTAAATTGAATGTACCATTTTTATTTAAACTGACGATGAAATTGCGCCATTCATCATTCGATAAAATATTTGTGTACGCCTTGAAACAATAAAGCATTGTTTAGATTGCGATATGGGGCCAGACTCGGTGAAAATGGAGATTTTGACGAACGATTTTCCGTAGAAATTCAAGTATTTGGGGTTGTTCGAAAGAAAATTTCGAGCTGCATCAGAGGGATTTTACAGTTTTGGAAAATCTTGTGGAAATTTTGAGTTATTGGGGAAAATTGTAAAAAACAAGCTTCTAGATTTCCATCTATAACCCAAAATTTCCCCAACATTTCCCAAAACTAAACAATCCCTCGTGTAGAGCTTGAAATGCTCTTTCGATTAAGCCCAAAAACTCGAATTTTCATTACAGAATCAACGAGAAATCGTTTATCAAAGTTTCCCCTTTTTACCGATTTCTAATCCGACCCTTTTATTTATAAAACATGGATTTTTCAAGACAAACCATAGAAATATCACCTGATAATTGTCGAGTAAATCGTCCTGGCTATCATTGAAATGATTGAATCGGTGTAAAAATAGGTGTTTTCGCGTCATATTTACGTGATAACATGGATAATTTTCCGGATTCCAGCCTTCACAGGCGAATATTTCCGTATTATTATTAGCACGTATCGAAATAGCCACTTTGAATATTGGATTCGGAATTTCGATTTTATTCATTTTGAAATCCTGTCCTTGTCGCGTTAGAATTGTTCGGAAATCTATCGGAATTCGTGTTAGAAATGTTCAAATAAACAAGGAGTTTCGCAAGATACCTTCCCATCGATCGTCGAGGACCAATTCGAATTGGCGATCCTGTCGAATTGCCCAATTTCGTATCGACCAAATTCGATTGCATTGCTGGTTCGATGAGAATTTACAGTTGAAGAAATCGTCGTCAATTGTTGGAATAAATTTGGCCGCTACAAATCGATTAAAGCCAATTTACTTTAATTATTGGAAAAACTTACTTATATTTGGTAGATTGTCGTCATTTGGGATCGGGTAAATCCAACCAACGGCCGAATATCGGGCTGTTTCTTCGGCAATACAACTGGGTTCGAAATTGTCGGCACTTTTTTTAAAAATGTACGTCAAATTAATACTGAGACAACTTTGAATTAACACCAGAAACAACAATTGTTGTTGCATGGTTTTTCCTACAATTATACACCGCAACAACAGAATATAAAAATTAAATTATTAGATAACTGTTGTTTAATGAACGCGACATCGTTATAAATGAAGAAAGTAATAAAGATAACGCTGTTTGTTTATTGACTGACCTATGAAGCGACTGGTTGTGTTGAAATGTAACACATTTGAATCAGCTTCTTCGTTATTTATTTTTATTTATAGTTGGAAATAAAACACTTGTGATGGAGAATTTTATTATAATAAATATTCAAAATAGCAATTTCGTGTGCTACAAGTTGTGTTGTTTTATTTTATAAATAGAAAAAGTCCTTGAGTTTGCTGCTAGTACAATAGCATCGTTTGATTTTCCACATGCCCCGTTTGGCCTGAATTCATTTCTACGTTTCTTTTGACATCATAATTGTCGATTAGAATTCTAGATTTTAGAATAATAATAGGCAACTGGCTATGTTGTTTAGTTTGAATGATTGTCTAAGCAAAATCGCTGTTAATTTGCCCCCAATTAAAGGATAATTACAGAATTTACACAATTTTTGTTGCTTCCCAGGGGATTTTTAATGTTGAGACTATATCTAAACTTTATCTAAACTAAACATACAAATCCAAATATTTAATGTAAAGTTCTTGATAAAAACGTCTAATAAACTTAAACAAATGTTTAGGGGTTAGATTAGAATATAATCTACCCTTGGGAGAGAGTATAAAATTAAATATCAGGACTAAATTACGAAATGGTGGATGCGCCACGTTAAAGTATCGATTTTTATGGAATTTAGACGTTTTTTGTTGTTTTCCAACGGGATTTTTGACTTCAAGATCGTATTGTGCGACACTTTGGTTCCACATCGTTAGTTCTCTCAAACGTTGAGTTTTGAAAGGGGACTATTAGGAAACGATTTAATTATTTTCGGTCGATTATCAATCGTAAAAATTTACGATTTTTGTCGATTTCAGCTAAAATTTTGGATGTTCTTTGGCCAGTTTTGAGTTGAAATCTCGACTTGATTAGGAGTTTCTAGTTTTTATTGTAAATTCCCAGTTTCTCCTGTAAATTCGCCACTGATTACGAGGCATTCCAATTGCCAGTTTCAACAAATTTGTTCAATTCTGGTGTCAAATTATATTTTTCCAAAATATTTCAATCCTGAATGGTCAATTTTTCGGTGAATTTAGCTTCTCGATTGTCGAAAAGAATTTTTATAAGCATTTTCAAACTGAATTTTAGACTGTGAATTCAAATTTTTTATCACAATTATTGAGCTAAAAAAATATTTTGATCTTTTAAAACTAACAAATCTAAATATTTAGTGTAAAGTTCTTGATAAAAACATCTTAGAAATTTACATCAGGACTTATTTACGAAATGGTGGATGCGCCACATTAAGTAGCGATTTTTATGTAATCGGACGATTTTTGTTGATTTCCAGGGAGATTTTTTAGTTCAAAATCACATTTTGGAACATTTTTGTTTCAAATCGTTAGTTCCTTAAATTTTTGGATTTGAAAGGAGACTATTAGGAGACAATTTGATTTATTTTCAGTCGATTATTCTAATAATTTCCTCAATATTTATCCAATTTTAGTCGATTTTCAACTAAAAATTTGGACGTTTTTTGATTATTTTCAAGTTAAAATCTCAACTTGGTAGGAGGATTCAATTTTTTATTGGAAATTTTAAATTTCTACTACAAATCTGCCACTAAAATATGGATATGGGACATTTTAATGTCTAATTTTAACACATTTTCAGCCTTGTCCTGTATCGGGCTACAATTATCCAAATATTTCTAATTAAAATTGGTAATTTTTTGGTAAATTTGGCTACCCAACTATCCAAGAAGAGATTCTGATGATTTTATGTATTTTAAAATTGGATTCCTCAGTTTAAATCACAATTTTATGACACAATTGTCTTAAATCATTAATTTTTGAACTATAAGAAGGCTTTATTTGAACTTTTTGCAACCAACAAACCAAACTTTTAGTGTGAAATTCGCTACAAAGGCTTCTTGAAAGTTACGAGAGAGAACCATTTAACCATTTCACGAGCTGCATTACAACACCCTCTATAATTTACCCTTAAAAGAAAGTATAAAATCAGGACTAAGTAACGAAAAATTCATCGTTTAAAAATAAATAAAAGTATCGATTTTAATAGGATTTAGAATAATTTTGTTATTTTTCAGGGGGATTTTTAAGCTTAAGACGATACTCAGGAACATTTTTGTTCCAAATTGTTAGTTCTCTTGTATTTTTTGATTTGGAAGGAGACAGTTTAATTAATTTTAGTTACTCATAAACCCTATAAGTTTCAGTTGATTTTCAGCTAAGAATTTAGGCAAAAATCCCGACTTGTTCTCTCACAAATTTGCTACTGAAATATAAACATGTGTCGCTTTAATTTCCGATTTCAATAAATTATAATTTTTCAAATAAACGATTATTTTTTGGTAAATTTGCCTTTCAATCACAAAAAGAGCATTCGAATAATTTAAAGCATTATAAAACGCATTTTTTTACTTTGAATTAAGACACAATTGTTTTGAATCAGCAATTTTTTCAATTAGAAAACTTTGATCCAACTTTTTCAAATCAAAAAATCCAAAATTTAGTGTGAAATTCTCAATAAAAACTTCTTAAAACTCACACAAATATGGATTAATTTACAACACCCTCTATAATCTACCGTTAGGAGATACTACAATTTAAATATCAGCAGGAAAATTTTGTAGTTTGAAAATAAACGCGAAATGGTGGATGCGCCACGCTAAGTGCCGATTTTTAGGGACTTTAGGCGGTTTTTGTTGCTTTTCAGGGGGATTTTAGGATTCAAGAAACATATTGATCGTTAGTTCTCTCAAATTTTTGGACCTGAGATTAGACAATGAGGGGACAATTTGATTATTTTCCTAATAATTGGCTCATTATTCGTCCGATTTAGTCGATTCTTAGCTCAAAATTTGAGTTAAAATCGCGACTTGATGGAAGATTTTTATTCTACTACAGTTTCTGTCAGGCTACAATTTTTCAAATTGTCGAATTTTTAGTAAATTTGTTCATTAAAAAGAGGAGATTTGAATATTTTTAAGAATTTTAAAACCAAATTTTTGACTATAAATCCAAATTTTATCACACAATTGTCTTAAATCAATCTAATCGAATTGAAATATATGCGAACTTCATTTAAACTTTTTAAAATTAAAAAATCCAATTATTTAGTGAAATTCTCAATAAACGCTTCTTGTAACTTACACAAATATGAAGGAATTAATTTACAACACCCTCTATAATCTACCTTTAGGGAACAGGGTGAAATCGAGAGTACATCACAAAAATGGTGGATGCACCAATTTAATGTCACATCTTTGTTTAATCCGCAATAAATGCAGTTGTTAGACAAGGATCATAGATATTTCTAAACAGTAGAAAACATGTATATTTGGTTGCCTGGTTAACTCATAAATACAGGTGAATATAGTCGATCAACTAAAATAACGTTTACAATTGTTGTAACTAAAAATAAATTGCAATTATATTTAATGTAAAAAAACAATTAATTGTTCAAACTTTTAGGACTAGAGTTATGTATAATTCGATCGATATAGATTAGAGTTCGATAAGGTCAATTGAAATAAAAATTCCATTCCGCTTATCAAAGTTAAAAAAATTATCAACAATTTTCCACGTAATTATACTGTAACGGAAGTGAATGTATATCTCTCTTTTTTTTTAATTCGTCTTCAATGTAAACATAGAGTCATACTTATAATTACTCTAGTTCTATTTAAATTCCTGCGTTATCATTATTAAATTTATCTTTCACAACAAATTTATACAACGCTTACATACAACTCTGTATTAATGTTAAAATGTAAAGGTAAGTCAGGTGTTGCGACATACAATCAGACAAACTATTATTGTATTGTTTATATTTCAGTGCGCAAACATAAACACAACAACAAATCAAATAAAGCAGAAAATCCATTTTACAAATAAAGAAATTCATAAAGTGATTAAGAATTAATTCAATTATAGACGCGACCATGTAGTGAACACGACGATATTTCTGTTAAAATATTTATTATTTACAATAATTAGCAATAATTATTTGTTATAATAATAATTTTTGTGCAACATTCAATAACACGAACTGTAACGAATAAAATGTGAAAATGTGCGACAATTCGATCAAATTTGACGACCAAAACGACGACGATTTGCCCAGAAAACCGTTCGTTAGGGTGAGTTAATTTCAATTTAAAATCACAAAAATTTAACAACGCAATTGACCCAATTTAAACTAGAATAGGGCGATTTACAGAAGCCTCAAATAGCCCCTATTTAGGGGTTAGTGTGGTGGTGATAATAGGGCTTCGTTGAACATCTGTCGATATTGTGAGGGTATAAACCAAGGTTAATTCGGTATTGTTGGGATAATAATGAAATGAACGGAAATCATATGTGGGTATTGTAATAAATTCAATACAATTGTTATTAAATATTCGAATTTTAAATGGAGATGATTTTATTATCGATGTAAACACACCTACGTTTTGTATTTTAATTAATATGACACCACTTATCAATTTTTTGATTACTCACACTTAGTAGTAGTAAAATCGTGTATGTGAATGATCCCATTTGTTTATTTCTTCTTATTATGGGGTTTTGTTAACAATTGGATAAGTACAAGTAATTGTGGAATTATCTTTAAACAATAAACAATCGTCTATTGTAATGCCGTCGGTTTGATTCGTTCTAATATTATTTCTATTGCTAAATCAAAATTGTTTATCTTTACAACTATTGCATATTAAACGAATTGGCGCTTATCTATCGTTGTTATTATCGTTATTGGTATTTTCTTCGATATGTTTTCGAATTATTTAGAAACTTTTGACCTCGCTGGGCACACCTACTGCAAGAAAACTTGAGTCACGTCTTCCACGCCGATGATGAGGCTGGTCTTAAATGGCGCATCCACCAAATTGCTCAAGTTGTAATCTCGGGTATGATCGAGGTGTAAATTTCAGTTATTTATGCGTGTTGTAGACAGAAAATTGTGGACAGGTATTTCTACTAAAGTTACAATTTTATTAATTTTTCAATAATGATGGTCGTATAATTATTGCCTTATCTAGATGCACGTGACTAATGTGTGTAATGTGTAAATATTTCATGAACTATTTTGAAAAACACATTCCACACTTTCAAGGTATTCACGAAATTGTTGCTAGAATGAGGTCTTGATAAGGCAACAAGGTGACCCAATTCTCTCCAATTTTATCTAAAATACATACAATTTTAATTTTTATTATTAGTAGATAATCACCATAGATTATGTTGAATAATAATCAATTTCCTCTAAATATAACTTGTTGATATTTAACGGTTATTATCGATGAATATTTGTTGATAATTAGCGTTCTAGATTGTTGTAAAAATATTTGTTTATGGGAAAATTCACTAGAAATCGAGTAGCGGATTCTATCGTAGTGAAATTAGGCTGCAATCAAACAGAATTACCCCCAAATTGTTGGTTGTGGTAATTTTCCGGAAAACTAGCAAGTCTATTGGAGAATTTCTTGGATATTTGAAAAGAGCTTGCCATTTTGTATATACTGTGCAAAAATTATTCATAAATTTATCATATTGGCTAAATTATTGACGGAAATTGTGCAAAAATATATAAAAAATCGTGCTCTTGAATTTTCATCCAGAAATTCATTTTCAATGGAAATTTTCCAAAGCAAAAAACTTCCTCTAATCCTCCTTGAAATGCTCGTTCTAATGTTGCTTTATTCATAGCAATATTTACAAAAATAAGCAAATTATCGATTATTGAAGTATTGACATTATTTGAACACCAAATCGAAAAATAGATGTACTGGGAACTCTTCAATTTTTGCCAATTTTCCGGAAAACTGGAAATTTCATTCATATTTGAAAATCGCTTTTCATTTTCTATAAACTGGGCAAAAATCATTCCTGAACTTATAACATTAGCTAATTTATGGGGGAAAATATAAAAAATTGTGTATAAATATGGGAAAAATCATGCTCTTAGATTTTCGTCCATAAATTGAAATTCGAGTGAAATTTCGCAAAACGAAAAACTTCCTCTAATGCTCCTTGAAATGCTCTTTCTAATGCTCTTTGATTCATTGGAATATCTACGAAGATAAACAAGTTATCGATTATTAAATTTTGCGATTGTTTAGATACCAGATCCTAAAAAAGTGTAATACAAGCGCTCAATTTTAGTAATTTCCTGGAAAACTAGCAAACCAATTGGGGAATTTCTTTCATATTTGTAAAGCACTTTCCATTTTCTACAAATACTGCAAAAATCATTCTTAATCTTACAAAATTGGCTAAATTATTGGTGAAAATACAGAAAAATGTGTAAAACTATAGAAGAAAATCACGTTTCTAGATTTTTGTCTATAAATTCATTTTCAATTGGAATTTTCCTAAACGAAAAATTTCCTCTAATCCTACTTGAAATGCTCTTTCCAACAGTGTTTTACTCACAGCAATATTTACGAAAATATGCAAGTTATCGATTATTAAAGTATTGGAATTGTTTGAACAACAAATCAAAAATAGGTCTAATGCAGGCTCTTTAATTTTTGGCAATTTTCCGGAAAACTAGCAAACCAATTTGGAAATTTCTCTCAGATTTGGAAAGCCCTTTTCATTTTCTATAGACGTTGCAAAAATCATTGTTAATCTGACAAAATTGCCTAATTTATGGGAGAAAATATAGAAAAATGTGCAGAAATATAGGAAAAAACATACTTCTAGATTTTCGTTTATAAATTCAAATTCAAGTGGAATTTTCCAAAACGAAAAACTTTTTCCAATGCTCCTTGAAATGCTCTTTCTAATGCTTTTTGATTCATGGGAATATCTACGAAGATAAATAAGTTATTGATTATTAAATATTGACATTGTTTAGATACCAAATCCTAAAAAAGAGTAATACAAGCGCTTAATTTTTTGGTAATTTCCTGGGAAACTAGCTGGGAAATTTCTTTCAAATTTGGAAAGCGCTTTTCATTTTCTATAGTCTTTGCAAAAATTATTCTTAAACTTACAAAATTAGCTAAATTATTGGTGAAAATATAGAAAAATGTGTAAAAATATAGAAGAAAATCACGTTCTCAGATTTTCATCTATAAATTCAAATTCAACTAGAATTTTCCAAAACGAAAAACCTACTCTAATACTCCTAGAAGTACTCTTTCTAATCCCGTGTTACTCATTACAATATTCACAAAAATAAGCAATTTATCGATTATTAAATATTGGCATTGTTGTTAAAAGAGGTATATTATAAATGCTTAACTTTTTGACAATTTCTCGAAAAACTAGCAAGCCGATTACGAATTTTCTCAAATATTTGGAAAGCGCTTTCCATTTTCTACAAACTAAACCCTGTCAGAAGTATTGAAAATTACATAAATTCGGTTGAATTATAAGGAATTATAAAAATATTGTAAAATATTACGAAGAGACATACTTCAAAATTTTCCTCTGTAGCTCGAAATTTACCAGGAATTTTCCAAAGTTGAAAAAGCCCTTAGATTCTTCTTGAAATACTCTTTTTAAATCTGTTTTAATCATGGCAATATTTTCAATAATAAACGAGATACTGGCTTATTAAACATTGAAAAGGCAATGGCATGGGCCTCCCGGTAAATAAAACTCCAATTTTACGCCTTTAATCAAAGTTTAGCTAGATTTTTTCGATAAGCGGCGTTTCTTTGAAAAGTTGAAGCATTTCAGAGTTGATTTTGATAAAAATGTTGTCTTTTTGTTTGCTGAAGAAAATTTCAACACAAATCCCGTTAGTTCCGGTCTACACACCAACATATATCCCTCGTAATCTTTCCAACCGGCTCTCTATCAAATTCTTCAAATGGTTATCATCGGTATTCCGCTCCAACCAAACAACTGTCTTTATGTCTTTAACCTGTAACCGTGCAGTAGTCAACAACAATAACCGGAGAACATTTGCATCTGACATTTGAAAATCCGGAAGTGTGTCAGAGATGGTTGGACGCGACGCGGCTGGCTTTAACCATGTCAAAAATTCGCCTAAAGCTGTAGGTAGGGCGATTATTATTGGAAACGATGATGAGAAGAACAAACATTCAGAAATTAAAGCGATAGATGTTTTGTGTTGGTTTTGTATCGTTAAAGTTCATTGATACGACCCAACTAAACTGGCAAACATGAAAAAGAAGTCTCGTCTTTTACGTACACCGATTCAGGTTGATTTACTACCAAACTAGGTAATTATCGGGATTTTTCCGTATTTTAACAAGAAACGATGATATAACCAATCGAACTTTCCCCACTGATTTCTTTTAAAAACAATCAACAATATCGCTATTTTATTCAATTTTATTCAAATCACAATCTAACCGAAATACATACGAATTCCGTGGATTTTCGTTTATTTTGAACTTAAACTTGATCGGTGAAAGTCTCGGATTTATTAGTTCAACTTACTTTTCGAAAAAAGAAAATACGAAACAAGAACAAGCCGAGTACGATAACCTTTCTATAACACGCCGAGAACACCGAAGTGTTAGCGATTGAAATTTGTTACAATGATGGTTATTAATAATGGTGATTCTCGCTCAATCATTGATTGTACCGTTGGGCCTTCTAACGGTGCTTAATTACCAATTCCTATCAAATTTGTAAACGATAACCGCCGATCTAATCGAATTGATTTGTTTTTGGAATGGTTTTAGTGAAAGTAAAAGTGATTGGAATCTGTAAATCTACGCCAATTTGTTCGGCTATTTCCATGATATAATTATTGGATTTGTAGAAATAATCTCCATTATTAACAGTTAGATAAGAAATTTGCATCACAGAACGGAAGTAGTCTTGAATAATAATAAAAATACCGTTATCCAGATCTGTTTTCAAGCACAATCAGGAAATGATCATTCACTTTTAATTAAGCATTTTAAGCCGATTTGTTCTACCAGAATTACAGAATTCTCCAATTTGCCAATTTGCAAAACGATATTTTAATTTATTCGAAAATAATCACCAACAATAAGAATAGGGATGCGTGTCATGTTTCCATTTAATCCAGCATACTGTATACTATTTGTACTGTAATAATATCTTATAGATGTATTTTATAAAGTTCATTTGTAATGTATTCAAGTGAATGTCCGTTCGTTTGCGATCAACGCACCTGTATTACAGAAGTTGTAGATATTATTTCTGTTATCACGGATTATGAAGGGAATCCAGCCGGAAATTCAAGAATATTCCTCTTCCTGTTCGAAGTACTCGTCCATTAGTTTCTATTATTTTATATTTTCGTACTCGAAATTTTCGAGATTTCTCTAATTGTTGGGTTTAACTGAAATTTGAACGTAAATTCTGTTTTTTTTGGGAGAAAAACCGGAAATAGATTGTACAACCGGATATTGCAGGAACGCAATAAGGTTAAACGATTTTTGTCTGTTTTGATATCAAGGACGATAATTTTTATGCATGCTTCGTTATTATCATTATTTATGCTAAGCAACATTCTAAATTTTGCAATTTGTTCAAAAAATTGTCGGAGATTGTGAGCGATTTACAAGGAAATTGCCCGAGTGTCCCCCCACGATTTCATGCCTCGAAAACCGTACCTATCGTGAATAAATTTGAGATTTTATTGAAGTTTAGATTCTGGTGATTTTCGCAGCGGTCAACTGGGAGGCCCATGCCTTTGCCTTTTCAATTTACATTTAAATATGGAATTTTTAATAAGCCGATATCTCGCTTATTTTTGGAAATATCGCAACAACTGAAACAAATTCAAAGAGAGCATTTCAAGACGGATCTAAGGATTATTTTCATTTTAGAAAATTCCGATTGAATTTTGAGTTACAGAGGAAAATGTTGAAGCCTGTTCCTTACAATTAGCGATATTTTACAATATTTTTGTATTTTCCTCATAACTTAATCAATGTTGTCTATTTTTCAACGATTCTGATAGAGTTTATAGAGAATTAAAAGCGTTTTCCAAATCTCCAAGAAATTTACCAATCAGCTTACTAGTTTTCCGGAAAATTACCAAAAAGTTAAGCGTCTATAATATACCGTTTGGTGTCTAAACAATGCCAATATTTAATAATCGATAAATTGCTTATTTTTGTGAATATTGTAATGAATAAAACAGCATTAGAAAGAGCGTTTCAAGGAATATAAGAGGTAGTTTTTCGTTTTGGAAAATTCCACTTGAATTGGAGTTTATAGCCGAAAATCTAAGCACATGATTTTCATGTATATTTTTGCACATTTTTCTATATTTTCACCAATAATTTAACCAATTTTGTCAGATTAACAATGATTTTCGCAAAATTTATAGAAAATAAAAAGGGCTTTCCAAATCTGAGAGAAATTTCCAAATTGGTTTGCTAGTTTTGCAGGAAATTGCCAAAAACTGGAGGCCTGTATTACACTTCTTTTCGATTTGGTGTCCAAACAATGCCAATATTTAATAACCGATAATTTGCTTATTTTCGTAAATATTATAACAAATAGAACAGCATTAGAAAGGGCATTTCAAGAGGCATTAAAGGAGGTTTTCGGTTTCGGAAAATTTCAATTTAATTTAAATTTATGGACGACAATTTAGGAGCATGATTTTCCTCTATATTGTTGCGAATTCGCCGATAATTTAGCCAGTATTGTAAATTTACGAATGATTTTTGCACAGTTTCGAGAAAATGGAAAGCTTTTTCCGAAACTTCAAGAAATTTTTCAATCGCCTTGCTAGTTTTCCGGAAAATTGCCGAAAATTGAAGGACCTGTATTACACTTTTTAATAATCGAAAGATCGCTTGTTTTGGAGGTAAACAAAACAGCATGCGAAAGAAAATTTTTTATTCTGGAAATCTCCACCGGGTCCAAAATGGTGCAATCCGACACTGTCCAAAACAACAAGAGAAATCCTCATATAACACTGCACCTACAACATTTAAAAACTTTATAAATGTGTTTCATATAACATGATTTAATTTGAGATAATTTTGTTGATTTTTTGCCACTAAATAATCGATTTTTTGTAGATCAATACGGTACTTGTTTAACACTGCATAATTAATTGTAAATAATTGAAATAGATGTAATTTAACACGCTGTCTATAATCACTTTCGATCGAAGTGAATGCAACTCGTAACTTGACTCATCCGTTTATTATCAAATCTCATCAATAGATACGGAACTCGTGTCCGTTTTACTGTAGATTGTATCAAGTTACGCCCCACGTCCTCTTTTCAACGCACAACTCTATCAAATTATTCCAAACAAGTTCACCTATCGCTTGATTAAGTTTATCGATGACACTTTTAATTTATAAATGGAATAAAGTAAAATAAATCAAAATTAGAGTAATCAAGCAAATGGTGAAATGTAAACGTAGGTCGTAACTAGCTGCATTCTTTGATAAATACCAAATTCACGTCAATTTTAGCGAAGAATGAATCAACGTTCCAGTTCTAGAATTTCTACAAGATGGAAAATTTGATAAGCTCTGAGCGTTAATTTTTCGATTATCGACCAAATTCGAACAGATTCCGGATCTGTAAAGGCTCAAATTCTATAAGTTTCTTTGTTTAAAATAATTAGCAACACCAACAAGAACTAATTAGTGGATTTCACCCGCGTGTTAAGGTCTAACCTTGAACTTGTTGGGTAATTCGTGTTGTTTGTGTACGTTACGCTAAGCTACCTTTTAAGGCGATATTTCTATTTTTGTACCCATTTTTTTTCGAAAATTGCCCAATTCTGCATACGAAATTAACATTTAGTAATAAAATACAATTATTAAAATATTGTGCAATTACTTTATTCACAATTAATTTTTATATCAAAATGTGATTATAATGAGATTGATTGTTGAATGAAAAAGTGACAAGCTTAATTGCTTCTACTAATCTTTAGACTTTTACCTTTCTCTACTATTATCGCAAATCTACAAGTACGACAAATCGTGGAAAGTCTCGAGTAATTTCCATTTTTTCTCGATTCGATTCTAATGGAGTGAAATGGAAAATTTCGCTGACTCATTGCCGGCGTATTAAAATTTTTCCTCTAATAAGCCCGTGTAACTAATGCTGAATAATTACAAATCCATCACCTTCAATTTCATCATCACCATCATCATCATCATCAGATTTTATAGATAATTGAAGAGAATCGGAGATAAAATCGAAGACTATCCGTTTCCATGAAAGCAAAAATCAACGGTATAATTTTAATTGGTTACACTGTAACGGTTCAACTAGATTTTAAATTCGACAATCAAATATTTTAACGAATTTAATTAGTTTGAATTGACTATAAAGTTGCAAAATCCTATAATCTTACACGATAATGGTGTGTAATCAAAAAATAATTGTTACATCTTTGTTTGTTTATAAGAAAATTGCCGAATTCCCTCGATTGAGCAATAACGTCCACAAATATACAGTTATTGTAATAATTTGACACAATAATAAAGAATTAAGCTGTAATTCCACTTAATTTCTAGTTTATCTCTAATTCGATAACGGATCCTTCAATATTAGAAGAACTATGACCGAATGAAAGAGTTGTCAAATATCTTCAATTAGTTTATAATCAGAATAAGTCTGATTACTTATTTTAGGATAGTTCCAGAATACGGCATAATTGTACGGTTTGATTTGCTGGTAAATGTATTTAAATGGCAACCAGATTAGAAAACCGGACCGAATCACTAGAGGCAGCTTCGATAGAAATTGGATTTCATAGAAAAGAAAAAGTAATGTTTTTTTTATTAAATGAATTACAATAGTATAGGAAAGCTGTTTAAAATCCATATGTTGTTGTCGGTTAATCGTATCAATATCCGAGCACGTTTCCTTTCTCTTTGTCCACGAAATACTCGATAAGAATACAAATGTTGGGGTTTATTTGCTAATTTCTAGTGGTCGAAATGCAATTTTTACACGAATTTCGGCGATTATCAATTGCACGCATCTAGAAGACCCCTCTTCGTCGTTGTGTGCACGAGGCGAAACTTCTCCGTGGAAGCAACAGCAACCTCGTTTCCAACGTCTTGAGAGAGTACCGTTGCGTGCAGTTCTTCACCGACAACGCGAATAGACGTCCAACAACTCTCGTGTATTTCAGTTTTATTGCTCCGCCGATCAATATTGAATCGATACTTCCTGGCCCACCGGATATCCTGGTGTTTGTGTTGTTATCGTTGTCATCATGTCTTGTAACGTGTCTTCCTGAAATTCGTGTGTAATGAGCAAAATTCGAACATCGGAGAATTATAATAAATCGAAAATGTTGTTGTTGCCGGAAATTTCGATTCCACAGGTGAGTTGCAATTGTGATTAAAATTGGATGAATTTCCGCACTGATTGCAATTTGAGCAAATTTCGATCGACTTTGTTGACGACGGAAATTTCTCTTGGAGAATTCGTTTTAGAACAAAACTGGAAAAACTAAACAATAGACTAATTAATTTGTAGTTGTAAATTGTAGAATAATTGATAAAAACCGGAATGAATCATCGAAAAATTGTAAATTTTTGTAGAGAAAGTCACCGGTTATCAGTTTGCTTAATTATCTGATTGTTTGTTAATTATCGACTTATAAATCAAGCTGTAGGGAATTCGATTAATTTTACAATTTTACAAGAAACGTTGACATTAATGGAAATTATAAATAAGAAAGCCAAGCTGCATGACTCTGGTTTTTCTTGTTGGAAACAAAATGCTACAAGAATTGTCGATGCACACAATTACCCATTTCGTGGCATAATTTCGGCAAATCGAATCAAAAT
Source organism: Hycleus cichorii (assembly GCA_013841215.1). NCBI lineage: Eukaryota > Metazoa > Arthropoda > Insecta > Coleoptera > Meloidae > Hycleus > Hycleus cichorii. Next base: position 19,701 of record JACDRQ010000603.1, read on the forward strand.
AGACAAATATCGATTATAAATCGTTCGATTTGAATAAAAGCTTTTATTTTCGAACGTTGTTGTTTGCATTGCTATATTTTATGTGTCATTAGAACAAGTGGATATTTAATAGCTTCAGCATCTTTATATTACATGGTTCAAGTGATAAAATAAAATAGTTGAGTCACATTCCACTATTTAAGTAGCTATTAAACCGTACTGTATTTATTAAAGTGTAAACGAATACCATTCATTACCATAATAAAATACGCAAGTATATTCCTCTTAAATATGATCCTCTTATTATTTTTTATGCGGCAAGTCTATTAATTTCAATACTTGACTACTGGCAATTTTAAATCAAAATTATTTGTGTATGAATCGTGACTTTAACAACGAAAATGTGTTGTTAAAGTCCTTAACCTTGATAACAATCACTATTCAAATTAACTTGTAAGAATTTCAACTATTCTCATGGAAAGACAATAGATTTGTAAGAGTTTAAAATAAAAGAAATAATGACAGAAAGGAAATGGGTAATTAAATTTTTGGTCGTTAACCTTTAATATTTCTCGATTGTATTGTCTTCCGAAAAACCTTGTAAAGAATGATTTGTTAAATCATAAGAATAATTTCCAATTCGATAAATTCTATTGGGAATTTTCATAACAACTCTTCTACGGTATTTAGATAGAAACGATAATTGAAATGCGTAGGTGTGTCGGTATAAGGAAATTGTCGTTTATAGAAAATCAATTAATGGAAACTACTGCCTTATGGTTGACCATAATTGCCATGAATTTTAATTAATATGAGTTATAATTGGAGAGAAAATAATAAAGCTGCATGACGGTGGGAATTTGCAAAAATGGTGGATGCGCCAAACTAATCCGACTTCAATTAAATCCATTTTTGCTCAATTTCTCGTTTTAGATTGCCGCAAAGGGAAGATTCTCTAAAGAAAACAATTCAATTTTCGAATTTTAGTATTGTAACAAGGTTTATTGGAGGATTTGTTGGAAATTTTGAGCCTATTTCCACCTACTATTGCTTTAATTTACGATAAAACTGAGTCTATATTTGGTTTGTGTCAAGTGATACGTTTGAGACAGACTAAATGTGATCTATCAACATTACAGTTATGATAATTCCCCATCTAATTCGAGGTGTGTTTGTGAAATTATTCAAAATCGCAGTAGACTAGAAAATTCGGCCTCTTAATTCAAATTTAAACGACCCGATATTCGATCCAAACAAAAAATGCTAATTGAATTCAATTAATTAAACTATTAGCGTAAATTCTTGGATTTCACTTTCACCTAAAACGCTTCAAGTGTCCTTTAAATCAACCAACAATTTCTCTGGCCTTTAACCAATGGAAAGAAAATTAGCCGATTTCAATGTAATTTTTCTGTTTATTTGTTAGACACAATCAATGCTCGTGTCAATAACCAAACAGGAAAAATTAACGTTGGATAACAATCAAGGATAGAGTTAGAATTGACCACAATGTTACGTGGAATAATTCTACCGATGCAATAAAATCGAAACGAAATTGGAAAAAACGGCCTGATATTGAGAAATTTATACATTTCCCTTTACGGTTAATTAACGCCAACATCCGCATTTGTTGTTCCAATATTTTTCCAATATTTTATAATTATTGCAATAAGAAATAAATCAAGCAATAAAACGGTGAAGAAATTTGTTATTGACAAAGTTTAATTTCCTCTATTCACTGTTTACGTTCGATAAACCGCTATATTGAACCAACTAATGATGACAACTTATGCAAGTTGTAACGTTAAAAACACATAAATAGTTCCAGTGCCGGATTGGCCGTTTTGGCCCTGGTAGAAATTCGAAAACCCGCACTAGATCTTCATCGATGTGGCGTGCGACAAAATTTTTCTCGCTTCTTTTTCCAAAAACAAGATTATTAAACGCTCAATTTTTTTCCAATTTCCCGGAAAATTAGCAAACTGATTGGAAAATTTCTTGGAGATTTGACAAGCGCTCTTCATTTTCTAGGTAGAATGCGAAAATCGTGCATAAATTTATCAAATTCGCTAAATTATTGGCGAAATTGTACAAAAATATATCAAAAACGTGCTCTTAAATTTTTAATCAGAAATTGATTTTCAATTGAAATTTTCCAAAAAAGAAAAACTTTCGAATCGTCCTTGAAATGCTCTTTCTAATGCTGCCCGACTCATTACAATTTTCACGAAAATGAGCAAGTTATCGATTATTAAAATACAGGCATTGCTTGAACACTAAATCGAAAACAAGGTGTAATAGAGACCCTTCAATTTTTCGAAATTTTCCGGAAAACTAGCCAGTCGATTGGAAAATTTCGTTCAAATTTGGAAAGCGCTTTTCATTTTCTTTATACTGGACAAAAATCATTCTTAAACTTATAAAATTGGCTAATTTATGGGGGAAAATATGGGAAAATGTGTAAAAATATAGAAGAAAATCATGTTCCTAGATTTTTGTCTATAAATTCAAATTCAAGAGAAATTTTCCAAAACAAAAAACTTCCTCTAATGCTCCTTGAAATGTGCTTTCCAATGCTGCTTTATCCATTTTAATATTTAGGAAAATTAGGAAAACACCGATTATTGAAATATTGGCATTGTTTGGACACCAAAAACTGCAATACATGAGCTCAACTTTTGGGCAATTTCCTGGAAAACTAATAAACTGATTGGGAAATTTCTTGAATATTTGAAAAGCGCTTCCCATTTTCTATAAACTCGGTAAAAATCGTTGGAAAATAAACAACACTCTTGAAGTTATGAGGAAAAATTTAAAAATATTGCCAAATATTACGCTTNAAATTTAAAAATATTGCCAAATATTACGCTTCAAAATTTCCCTCTATAACTCAAAATTTAATCGACATTTACCGAAATGGAAAAACTCCTTTAATCCACCTTGAACTACTCTTTTTAAATCTATCGAAGTTTTCCGATATTTCCAACAACAAGCAAAGAAATTCAAATTTAAATTTAAATTGAAAAGCCAAAGGCATGGACCTCCTATAGAATTCTCCTGGCGCATCCACCAATTTTAACAAATCACCCGATAAACCCGCCAATCTCGCTATTTTTGGACGATTTTCCACTCGTAAATTAATTGTTTTGAAATTGCAGGGCTCTGATCCGCGAGTGGCCACCTGTCGTGGTAAACTCCAAAATCGCCGTTCGAAATTGAACCAGGAAATCAACAAAGAACTACGTCTACGCGCCGGTGCCGAGAATTTATTCAAAGCCACGACAAATCGCAAATTACGCGAAACTGTTGCGTTAGAATTGAGTTTTGTCAATTCGAATTTACAATTATTGAAAGAACAATTAGCCGAATTGAATTCATCGGTTGAAGTATATCAAAGTGACAGGTAAGAATGCTGCTAATTATCAAATAATTACTATTTATCAACCGGTAATAACCTAGATTTTAGCGATTCAAGTTTATAAAAACAATAATTTCTTTTATTTGTTGAAAACCGAGATTTTCCTCGTTTCAAACAGTTATCTGAAAGTATCTAGGCCGTGTTGGTGTAGCTCTTCAAGATACACAATAAAATCAGCAATCACTCTCTAACACACCTTTCGAATTGTTTTTATCTTTGACAATCTATTTAAAAATGTGTAATTGCCGAAATTTCGCTCAATAATTGCGTTATAAAACCAAAATCATACACGTACAACTCGAATTGACCCAGATTCTGCCAGTTTTGTTATCCGAACAGGTTTTAGAGGAAATCTACCTTAACTGTACTTGAACATGTTTTTTTTTTGTTGTACGCGTACAGCACTGATGGCGTCATGCCGATGATCCCGTTGGGTCTCAAAGAAACGAAAGACATCGACTTTCGGGAGCCGTTCAAAGACTTCATATTGGAGCACTATAGCGAAGATGCCGGACAATACGAGGATGCCATAATCGATTTCATGAATACCCGCCAAGCTATACGGACACCATTAAGAGACTTGACCGGAATCTCGCTACTGTTCCGCTATTATAACCAACTATATTTCGTTGAGCGGCGATTTTTTCCACCCGATCGATCGCTCGGTATCTATTTCGAATGGTTCGATTCATTAACAGGTAGTTTCATTTTGGTCAATCGAAGATTTTCTGTATTGTTGATAATTTTAGGTGTGCCATCATGTCAACGAACTGTAGCCTTCGAGAAAGCTTGTGTTTTATTCAATATGGGCGCAATCTACACGCAAATCGGTACAAAACAAGATCGTTGCACGACTAAAGGTCTCGATACGGCTGTTGATAGTTTCCTACGAGCGGCTGGTACTTTCAAATACATCCACGAGAATTTCACGAATGCCCCATCGATGGATCTAGGGCCGGAGATGTTGGAAATGCTCGTCCATTTGATGCTTGTAAGAAATTCTATTCTACAATTTTATTGAATAGTTTAATGATTTTTAAATAGGCGCAAGCAAGAGAGTGTCTTTTGGAGAAGCTCGAATTGCAATCGAAAGAGAACCGTTCGATCGATATCTGTTTAGATTTGGCCCAAGAAGCTGCGCAATTAGCCGCCTGTTATCACCATGTTTACGAATTGATAACCAACAAATCGGTACATGATTACGTGCCTTATAGTTGGACGTGTTTAATACAAGTGAAAAAAGAATATTATACCGGTATGGCGCATTATCATGTAGCTAATGGGGTTTTATATAAAGAAGTGGCGAAAATGTCGCAAACAACAAAAACAACCCTAGAAACAATCCATTTAGAAAACTCGACAACAACCCAATTAGATATACGATTACCGAAAGACGACACAGAACGGAGACTATTAGGACGCGCGCATTTGCGCGAGGCTCTAGTTATACACGAGGAATGCCAGCGTTTACACCGAATGTGTCGGGAATTACGCGGTAAACAGGCTTTAATAAGCGTGCTAAAGAATACCCACAAAACCGTACTGCAATGTTATACGAACACAGAGAATGAGGACGATTTTAGCGATCTATTAGACCCGCCGAAAATCCAACCGAATACCAAATTTCAACTACAATTAACACCACCGGATTTTGCCCAATATCGCGTCAATGATCTGTTCCGTGGCCTGGGACCTATTGCGATATTCTCAGCGAAACGCCACTGGACTGCACCCAGACTGATACAATTGCACCGAGCCAACAATACCGAAGGTTTCGGTTTTTCTGTACGCGGCGATGCGCCAGTCATCATAGCTCTAGTTGAGTCCAACTCTTTGGCCGCTGTAAGTTGTCGAAATTTGATCGCAAATCGGATTTATTTCAATTTTTTGCAGTTTGGCGGCGTTAAAGAGGGCGATTTTATTGTTGCAATTTCCGATACGGATGTTAAATGGTCATCGCACAGTGAAGTTGTAACGTTAATTAAGAATGCCGGTGATTCGTTAAGTTTAAAATTGGTCACGCCGATGGATCGTAATTATTTGAAACCAACGAAATCGACTGAAAAGGGTTCGATTTCTACTCATAGTAGTAGTTCTGGTGTATCGAGCGGTATGTCTAGTCCTTCTGGTTCTGTAGCGCAACACAATAATAATAATAACAATACGAATAATAGTAAACGATTGAATTGGAATCCGTTCAAACGGCATTCTTCAACGCGAGACGGTAAAGATTTTTATGAAAATGTGATTTTACGCTAACTTATTCTATTTTAAACAATATCGACTGATTTGAAACGTATTTATTTCTTATCGATTTATTGTTAGAGAGACGTGTTTGAGGTTCAGGGGCCGGACTAGAATTCGGTAAGAAAGTGGAACATTTCTCGTTGATTTTTTAACGAAGACTCGAGTTCTTGGGTTGGTTCGAAAGAGAATTTCAAACTACATTAGAGAGGCTCTATAGTCTTGGAAATTTTGGGTTGTAGATGAAAATCTAGAAGCTTGAGTTTTCTTAAATTGTCCCCATAACTCAGCTAATTGGAAGTTTCCCAAATTTGTAAGAAATTTCCCAAGCGTAATTTCCGGAAAATTAAGAAAATTAAGTTTATTGAAGATTCCTTGTACAATATTCAACAAAGAAAGTTAAATGTCTCATTTCGGAAAGCTTATTCATGGGAAATTGACATAATTTTGAAAATTCGGGCAATTCCTTAGACATTTTCAACATTTAAACATGATCCAGGACCTTATCTTCTCTGACCAGGTCTTTTTCCTATGGATTTTAAACTTATGCTATTGCTATGTGAAAAATTTGCCCATTTTCATGGAGAAACCACGTAGAAACAAACTTTCTGGTTCACTAAGTAGCGCATAGATGGTGCTGTTATTACAATTTTAACAGGTGAGTGTTCTACTTTATCAACTGATTGTGCGAGGTTGCCAAATATTCTCATACACTACAATGCCGATTATTGGATTTATCTCGAATATTGAATGAGTTTTACGAGAATACGTTCATTTTACAATTTACTTTATTAGTTGAAGAAGTCATGATTCCATAAACATAAGAACCTCGCAAAATGAACAGGGCCTCCTTCCCTTCCAACGTTTACTTTTCATAGTACCGTAATCAAAAATTAAATGAGCGCAGAGCTAGGATGTCTCTGGGCCCCCAGATAGCTTGGTTGCCGTCCGGCCCTTCCGGGCCCCAGAACTTTGACCCCTTTACCCCCCTCCTGGGGCCTGAAGGGAATGAGTATTGTAGACAATGGCAAAATTGGGGGTTCTTCAGTGGACAAAAAGGCCTGTTTTTCACGTGGTTTCCCACAAAAATGAGCAAATTTTCCACATAACAACAGCGTAACACTGAAATCTATAGATCCGTCTGTAAATTGAAAAACAATAATGTTGAACAGGCGAAGTTTCCCGAAATTTTCCCCAAATTTCAGCAATTACGCCCTGGATTTTCCATGTGTAAGCTTCCCGAAAATGTGAGCTTTAATTCCCTGTGTTGAAAGTTTTGTGCAAGGAAATCTTCAACAAACTTTTGCTATTTTCGTAATTTTCCGGAAAACTACTGTACCGCTATTTCTTTCAATTTCCTCTCAATTAAACCCCATATTCGTGCGAACAAATCGATTCACGCAGAGTTATGGAGGAAATTGAAAAAACACAAACTTCTAGATTTTCATCTATAGCTCAAAATTTCCACTACATTTCCAAAATTATAGCTTGAATTGATCTTTTGAATAAGCCCAAAAATTTGAGTGTTTATTAAAAAATAAACCAGAAATCGTTCGTCAAAAATTCGGTTTTGACCGAATTCTAATCCGGCTCTAATTTCAAACAATCATATACATAGCCGGCAATTCGCACAAGAAACACTATGAATTAGGAACAGGTTTTCTTGTGTCCTTACAACGAATTGCCAGTTCGGTATAAATATAACGAGAACGCTTATGTGTAATTAAATTTAGCTGTTTTGTTGAAGTTATTCTTTATTTTTCAAATATTTTAACATAAAATCTAATCAATTTAATTATTGTTATTAAATTTGTAGACTCTAATATAAGACTATATTGCAATTATACAAAATAAAATAAAATATAATTATTGGCGTTATTCGCTATCCGATGAACTTGTATCGAAATCCATTTGTTCCACGAACTTTCGATGGGTCCTTTTGGCACATTTCTTGTATGATTGAACTTCAAAAAGGGGTGTAACTATACAAACATTACACCAGCTTAATCTATCCCGAATTTCAACGGTAATATTGCTCGATTTAACACCGATATGGAAACGTTTTTGCTTAAATCGCAAGCGATATTTAGTGCAATTTCCAAATTTTCGGCGATAATCAAACCAACATTCCTCACAAATTCTAATGTCGTCATTAATATAAAACGAGAATAACAAACACAAATTGCCGGTTGCATAATATCGGTCCAGATCGTCCTCCCATAAGAGGAATTTGAACAAGTCGAGACATGTTATCTTCTTGCCGAATCCGTAATTTTCCACGACAATTTCATGCGTTTCGTGTTGCAATAAAAAAGCGTGATAACCGTCGTGTGTGTTGGTGACTTCTATCCAAATTTCACTCCATTTAATTTCCGAGTAGATTTTTAAGGCGTCGTTGATGCTTGTTTGCGGTAATATTCGGTATAAACTCGAAAATTTTCCAATTGGTATGGTTTCAATCAGTTGTTTCAACGATAAATCGTACAATGTTGGTGGGCCTGATTGGCAACTCATTTTTGGATTAAATCGAAATTCAACCTGACACTGCAAAGTGCGATAATAGACTGCAAAAGTGAGATTATTATTTTTGTTATTAGAGATAAGTGTGAAAAAAAAACAGGAAACCAAAATGTACGTTAACAGTGCGTTTGCGGTTTTATACTGATGTTATCTGGAATTTGACCCTCAATTTATCAATTTTGAAGATGGGATGGGGGTGACTGAATCTTGACCCGAATCTAAATTCCCTAAATGTATCCAGCAAAATTTAGGAATTTGTGAGACGGTAGGTTGGTAGTTAAGGCACTATATTCGGGTAAGAATAGACAACATTGCAACATATAGCGCGAAATTTTAAAAACTGTAAACTCTTACACTAAATGGAAATAATACAATGCCCAATTTCCAAATGTTACTATCAGTTATAAAACTATAACTAATCACCAATCACTAAAATCACCAAAATACCAAACAAACTCACATGAAACAGGTGATGAATTTAAACAAGTTTGCTGTAGCCAGATGAGTCGCATCATTATTAAAAATAGCTTTAATTAGATAATCTTTTTCGTATAAATAGTAGTTATTGTATTAATTAAAAACAATGATTTTATTGTAATCAACATTTTTCCATAACAAAGCCACATTCAATAATTTTAACATGATTAATAATAATTTAGAGCAGCAACAAGGAGAGCAAGTAGGCACATCAATTTTGCCATCCTACAAAAATATCAATTTTCAAAATAAAAATTTTCGTTTATTTTCCAACGGATTTTAATGATTTGAACGGTATTAGAAAGAGCATTTCAAGGAGCATATTGTGGACTATCAGAATTTTGTAAATTCGGGTGCAATCTAGAATTACAGTAGGAAAACTAAAGCATGTTTTTTTAGTATTTTTACAATTTTATTTTTAATATTTTTCCTCATAACTTCACCAATATCGCTTATTTTTATTGATTTTCAGAAAATTTATAGCAAATTAAAAGCGCCTTCCAAATTGCAATGTCTATTTTGTGATTATAGCTACATTGAAATTAGCTACATGCAGGGTGAAAATATACAAAAAATGCTAAACATGACTTAGATTTCCTCCTGTAACTCTAGATTGCATCCGAATTTCCAAAAACCCGATAATCCGCGCGATGCTGCTTGAAATACTCTTTCAAATACCGTTTAGATCATTAAAATCGGTTGGAAAATAAACGAAATTTTGTATTTTGAAAATTCTGTTTTGAAAATTTTCTGCTTTATTGATGCAGGTCTTCAATGGAAGATTGATAAGAACATAACGGAATAAAAGTCCCTAACTTCTATCAATTTAATAGCTTACGAATTTAGTGACTTTATCTATACTTAGTTGGCATTACAATTGAATTATCATGTAGTCATAACTAAAGTATTGTTTTCAATGACTTATTCTTAGGTCATTGGTTGTTTTAAAATTTGGCACCTTTATGGAAAGCCAGTTGTTTTGTTTTTAATGACGTATTGTTAGGTTGTTGGTTACTTTCAAATTTTGCGCCTTTATATAAGAACCAATGAAATTTTGTCTAAATGTAATCTTATATTTAGTGAGTGAATTGAGTATAGCTAAATTTTCGAGTTTAGCTAAATTCCTACACTAATGATGCGTATTCTACTACCTCATTGAAATCAAATCACATGACATTTAAGCAGGAATGCCAACTAGTGGTACTTGAAGTTACTGGTAAAATTGGGGATTTTAATGGATTTGAGTGATTGAATCGAGTAAATTTTAGAAAATTGAATAGATAATCATAAAAAATGCTAATTGAAAATTTTATAACAATCTAAATTGATTATTTAATTTTAGTTGCAAATTGAATAATTTCATTGAGCGCTACAATTAGCCGCACGCTGTTCCAAAAGTAGGGTTATGTTGTTTGTTGTG